>BQNB010121275.1:0-14446 GCA_026074375.1 Tanacetum coccineum
CATATTGGCATTTATCAACGTTTTGGGTGAAAATGAGTTCTATGACTTAGTTCAAGTGTAGTCAGAGTGATAATTGATACTTAAATCATTTTTTTTGGTAAAGGGTTACCCCGGTAAAGTATATTAAAACCGAAAAAAGTTAAGAACAAATGGAATGTGGCTGAAGTACCACATTAAACTCAAGCTAAACAGCTTGATAAACACCTAAAACTAGAGCTTATGACATGCCATAAACTCTTACAACTCTAGAAACAACTAATTGCAACTAGAACACATAACACAACTGAGCTGGTGGAATTTGGATCACGCAAACTTGAACTCATATGCAGAATGGAAGTCTTGGCTTGTTTCAATTCGTATGGATTCCAAACTCAAAAAGATGTTCGAAGGAGTTTGGTACTCCATTTGGTGGTACGTTTGGATCTATCGAAACAAGCTCCTATTTGACGAGAGAAAACCTTCGAAGTCGATGCTTATTGATAATGTCATTGCTAGTTCTTTTTATTGGTGTAAGTATAGATCTAAAGCCTCGTTCGGATGGAACGAATGGCTCAAAAACCCCTATATTATTGTTTTGTAATCTAGCTCCTTGCTAGTTTTTGTTTCTAATAAAATCGTCGTTCAAAAAAAAAACTTTATTAAAATTTAAAAAAAAAGATAATGATGAAGTGATGAACCAATTATCCACTCTTTCACCACCCACAAACATACACGTATACTCTCTCTACAATAGAAAGCCTCTGCAACTTCAAAACTTCCATTGTTGTTTCCTCCTTCTGTGTCCACCATACACGCACAAAAGAAAATCAATGGCGTCGGCTGGTTGGGAGGGCGCGAGACCAAACGGCGCGAGGGCAGGTATGGTGTGCCGTTGGTGTTTCTCGGCTGGAAGCTTGGCGCCAAACAATGGCACCACCGTACCACATGCTCTAACATTTTTTAACCATTGTGTTAAGTAGGGCTGAGCAAAACTAACCGAAAACCAAACCGAGCCGAGCCGAACTGACCGAAACCGAACCGACAATTTTCGGTTTGGTTTTGGGTTTTTGGTTTTGTATATTTATAGTTTTCGGTTTTGGTTTTGTCGGTTCGGTTCAGTTTTGGTTCGGTTCGGGTTAAAACCAAGAAATATACGCCTGAATTATCTATTCGGTTCGGTTTTTGTCGGTTCGGTTCGGTTTTGTTTTTTCTCGGTAAAATTCGGTTCGGTTTCTGTTCATGTTTTTCCTCAAACTCGGTTTTCGATTCGGTTAGGTTTTTGTCGGTCCGGCTTGATTTTGAACCGATACTATAAAGAATAAAATGATCATTATACAAAGTTTAAAGTTTGAAAATTTTATCTTTTATTAGCAAAAAAAACTATGCACCGGACTAATCAAAATCGCACCGGACCAAAAACCAATCATTAGAATGTACGATCCAGGTTTGAGTTGATTCGGGTTGGTCCGGTCCAGCCTGGTTTGTCGATCTGGTCCGGTCCACCAAAGCAAAAAGGTGGGTTGGTCGTAAGATATAACCGGTCCAAACCGAGAACCGAATATGAGAAAAATGGTGGACTCAGGACCGGACCTTGATATGTTCGGTCCTGTTCGGATCGTTTTCTCGATTCCGTTCGTCCGCAATTTGTTATGCTCAGCTTTATACACAACAACAAAATTAGACAAATCAAATACATCTTTTATTTGTTATTGTCCCGATTAGAGTATAATAGATACTCTTTGACTTAAAAGTGTGTGTTTGGTAAAACTAATAATACATGAGGAGGGTTGTGGTTAAGGGATAATTTTCATTGCAATACCGCCTATGAATGAATATAATTGGATGGAAATATCTACTTGCTTGTAAAATTATAATCTCAGCGTATAAGTTATTCCGAATAATTACTTTTGTTGTCAGTTCAGGGTTTGATCGTAATTGCTCTTGCTAGTCATGACTATGCCCATCATGAATATTTTAAATCAATATTCCTTACAAACTCCTACCCACTACGGCCCCTTTGCCTATATCTTTCAAGTGGGTGAGTAAGCAAGGGTTTTCCCGAAGTGTTTATGGTGGTAACCCTCATAAAATTGAGATAGATGGATAAAAATCCATAATTATTATGTAAGTGACTCATCAAAGGGTATTGTCGTTTATGAGGTAACGTTTTATGTTTTCAAAATGTTGATTAAACCATTGGCTATAGGGATGATACACGACTTTTCACTTATAAGCATACATAAATTGATTAAAATCATGCGTTCGTAAACTTTATTTCTATGTTCATGCGATTCATTTCTTAGGAAGATGAAATCATTATTTGTAAGTTAATAAGTTTATATATTTTCTTATCACGTTTATTTATTTATACCGTAGTTGTTAATTAATTCGTAGAATTATCAGCTTTACATATCGCGGTTCGTTCGACTCGTTTAAATGATTTATTAAAAATTATTTATTCACATCTAATACCTTTAAGTTTCAAAGTAGCAGATTTTAGTCTCTCTATTTCTAAATCAAGTAAACTACAAAATTTAACCCTAAAATTTTCCAATCCCATGTTTTAAAATAGCATTTATCCCTATCACTTCCAATCCTAGATTTTTCCAAAATAGCATTTATCCAACTTTTAACTTTTACGTTTCGAGTTTTACTCTTTCAATCCTAATACTTTTAAGTTTATTTACTCGTTTAAAAAACTAGGTTTCGTTGTTACTACTCCTAAGTCATCAAAAATATGTTATTTGAATTCTCTACTTATTAAAATAATTATGGCATTGTTAATGAGTTGCCAACCCGCTTGGGTTCGGCTAGGACGCTCCAAAAACTCAAAATCATGCAAGTTTTAATACTCCTTATGTCTATGTTTTGAGATGGGTAGTGTACTGAGATAAAGTCTTTATAGGGAAAATCTTGAGTATTGACATGGGTACGAGTATTTATTTTGAGTAAAGACGTTTTTATAAAAATAATATAAGTAAATGAGTTCGTTTCACAAAATGTGAAATAAATATGATTTCACCGCTATAAGTTCTAAAATATCTCTTTAAACACAAAAGTAGAAATAGAAATATTTGCGTGCTATTTAGACCCTCTATAACACCAAGTGATGCAAGTTACTTATAGAATAACTTTCTTTTGAGATTAACGGTGAATTTTTCAAATTTTGCGGTACATAGTTGTTCTTAAAGGAAAAGAGAATTCTAAATTTTTACAGAGTTCACACAAATAGTTTGCTGATGGAGAGTACCTTACCGGAGCCTTGCTGGACCTTCGTAACTGTGGAGTCTCATAGCCTCCCACCTTGGAAAGTACCTTACTGGAGCCTTGGACTCTTTGGATTGTCTTCTAACACCACTTGACTCTTCTGTATTAGCTTTGTTAAGCTACATGAATCTGTCAAACACGTAGCTCCATAAATCGAGTTCAGAAATGTGATATCTTTGCTTTGAATAACCTGGTGACTCTTCGTATCTCAAAAGCTGTATCACATTTCATCTAAGCCGCAGCCTATAAATGTATACTTCATGGCTTCTCCGGAAACATCTTTCACCTTAACAAATGAGTCACAAACAAATACCTTCAAGCTTGGTTTAAAAATGTGAGCATCATTGCTCAAATTACACGCATCATTGCATTGCATTTAAAATTTCGCATCATGGAGCCTAATACAAGGCCATACCATATTGCGTTCACATTATACTGCAATTTACCGCGTTTGTGTAATGCTAGAAACAGTCGAAATTGTCGTAATCTAGAATTTAGGTCATTTTAGTCAAAATTAATCCATATAAAAGATACCCACATATTTAATGGCATTTTAAAGATAAAACTTGTTAAAAGACGTCCTAAACAAACACAATAATGAAAATATAGTCCCTTGTGTTTTGCTAAGTGTTTTATGTCAAACTTTGCTTTCAATTTATTTGTTATAAAAATGAATTATTAGCCTAAATTCAATATGCTAGTAACTTATTTTCTAAGTTTATTGTATTTACTTGGTACTTGGTAGAATATACTATTTATAAAAAAAATCGTACTTTTTAATACTAAATGCATCGCGTCCAAAATGCGCTCGCATTCGCATCACGCATCACGCAATGACTTTTGCGACCTTTAGCGTATTGGATCGCAAAACGCATTTTTAAACCAAGCCTTCAAGTGTGCTAGACTAGTATCCTTCCCTCGCGAGTCCTCCTCTGGAATATGCAACCCTATCAAAACATAGGGTATGCGGTAGATTAAGTAGGCCATACTAACTAAATCTTCCCATAACATATTCGGAATTTAGCTCTACACGGACAAGACCCTTGTGCTATCTGTTCTAAATGTCGGCCTCAATCTTTTCAGGCAACACAAGCTTAGAACAATTCATATCCTTGGAGGTTCAAGAGCATAATGACCAAGCTGGAACTTTTTCAATTAAGGTCTATGTGGGGTAATTTTAAGTTCGACTATGTGTATAGTATGGCGAGAGGAAGATTTGGCGGTCTGGTTACTATATGGGACCCCAATTTCTTTGCCCCCCCCCCCCCCCCCCCCCCCCCCCCCCCCCCCCTCAAAAAGAGATTGTGTCTTTTTTTGTGGCGATAATTACATAATCGTGGATGGAAAGTGGAAGAATTCGAAGGAGAACTTCTATATCATCAAGGTATACGACCCTCAACATCAATCGGATAAATATGGTCTTTTTTACGTAATTTTATCCTTAACCATTCCGGTAAAGTTATTTTATTTGGTGATCTGAATGAAGTTAGAAGTCAATCAGAGAGGTTGGTTCTATTTTTTCTATTAGAGATGCGGCTACTTTTAATGACATCATTCATGCCACTGGTCTTGATTGATCTCCTCTGGGTGGTAGGGATTTTTTGGATGGACAAGGGTCAGGTTTTTAAGATGGAGCAAGTTAGACCATTTTTTCTTTCAAATAATGTGATTATGATATTCTGTACTACATGTTGGTTTGCCCTTGATAGAGTTCATGGCTCGGATCATAATCACATCCTCTTACATTCAAAGAAATATGATTTTGTACCGAACCGTTCAAATTTTTACTCTGATTTCAGAGGTATTGTCAAAGTAAAAATGAGCTGCATGATTAAAAATTAAAGATATCAGGTTCTTCAAAAACCTATTACTTACCAAGCTCAAAGACCTAAAATTCTCATCTTAAACTTTGGTACTCTCATTCTAAAGGATAGTGGAGTTTAGTAGATAGAAGAATTTACTTGTTGGAAGGAGTTGAGGGGGATTGGGATTTAGAAAAAAAGGTTGATGGACATGCTTTGATGATGAAAAAAACTATTCGTATCAACGGTGCCAAGAGAACTTGATGATCATGGAGAAGATGGAATTCGATGGATTTGGTTCAAAATTAGCATAGTTAACTGGGAGGTGGCAGGGCTGTTGAAACTAAAAAAAAAAATCATCGGCCTTATTAACTCTAGGAGGAAATCTCAAATGATTCATGGAATAATGATTATGAGGGAGTTTGGATTTCTGACCAAAAGATATTAAGATGCTTCATAATTTCTACAAGGAATAAAGTTTAGTTGTTCATGGACCTCTTCGATTTCATTTTCCTCCAGTGATTTCCTACTATCGGCATAACACCTCTGATTTAGATTTTCTTGATGTCATGGTTCTCTATGGACGAATTAAGATGGGGTTGTTGTCCCCGTGGTGTTTTTTGTGGTGTGTGTGGTGGTGTTTTTGCTGTGGGGGGGGGGGGGGGGGGGGGTGGTGTTTTTTGGGGGGGGGGGGGGGGGGGGTCCGGGGGGGGGGAGGTTTGGGATTGTAGGTAGGTTAAAGCTCGGGTCCAGATAGCTTACTCGTTTATGTTCATTAAAAAATTTAGGATATTTTGAAAGCATGATGTTCAAGCGTTTGTGAGTTAATTTCTTCTCTACTAGTACGTTTCCTCAAGGATCTAATTCTTCTTTCATTCCGTTCATTCCTAATGTGTCTAATCCTTTTTTATCAAAGCTTATAGACCTATTTCTCTTATTAGCCTTCATTATAAGATCGTTGCAAAAATTCTTGCAAAGAGATTCTCAAAGGTCATTGATTCTATCATTAGCCCTGAACAATCCGCTTTTATTTCGAGTCGACAAATCCTCGATGGTCCTCTCATCCTAAGTGGGATTATTGATTGGTACAAGAAATGTAAAAAGTTCAAAGTAGACTTTGAAAAAGCCTTTGATTCTGTAAGTTGGATGTATCTTGACTGTCTTAGTCAAGCTATGATTTAGAATTATATGGCGTATTTGGATTAAAGCTGATTTAATGTCGGCTAGGACTTCTATCCTCGTCAATGGGAGTCCTACTTCAGAGTTTTCCTTAAGGAGATGAGACAAGGGGACACTTTGTCGCCTTTCTTATTTATCATTGTTATGGAAGGTCTTCATATGACCCTTAACGAAAATTTGGCAGCCAACATGTTTCATGGAGTCACGATTGGTTCCTCGGGTATCCATTTATCCCACCTCTTTTATGCCGATGTTGTCATTATCCTCTCCGATTGGAACCAAAATGATATGGAAAATATTATACGGATCCTCAACATATTTTACATTGCTTCTGTCCTCAAGATTAATATTCATAAATCGAACATTTTTGGAGTTAGAATAATGAGATCGTTTCTATGGCTGCATGTACGTTGTGAACCAGGTTGTTTCCCCTTTTCTTATCTTGGTTTACCTATTGGTTTGAATATGTGTCGTATTGTGAACTGGCGACTGGTTTCGTTGATCATTTTTAAAGCTAGAATGTCATGACGGAGGGCCAACCTCCTTTCCATAGGCGGACGTCTTACTCTCATCAAATCCGTGTTAGGAAGTCTTGGTATTTATTACTTATCTATATTCAAGGTTCCTGAAATTGTTGTTAAGTCCCTTGAAAGCCTTCGTGTTGCGTTCTTTTGGGGTGGTCACGAACACACTAAGAAGATTGCGTGGGTCAAATCATCAAATACTCTTGCTTCTCTTGATAAAGGAGGCTTCGGCGCTGGTAGCCTTAAAGCTTTCAATAAGGCTCTTCTGTTAAAAATGGAAAATGGATCTCCTTTCAAAATCCGATGCCCTTGGGTTACAATTCGTTTTTTGGAAGGATACATAGTTTGACCAATGCATGCGTAAATATTTTAAACTTAAGCTCTATTAAGTAGGTATAGTTTGATCAATATTTTTATAGTATCTATAATGCTCTATCAAGCTGTCTCTGAAATAATCGCATTAAATGATAACAAACATGATAGCTCATACAGCAAGTCTATCCTGTCCTTTGGGAAAAAAATATATATGTTTTATGGACATTGCATGTCACAATATCAAATTTGCTTTTAAAGCTAAACAAGGAGATTGAGGTTGACAACACTAAACATATGGACCGATCAAGCCAAGAATAATCTTAATGCAGTCTAGAGAGGAAATTTCTTTGAATGGAACTCAAAGAAATTAAAAAATATATAAGGTTCGTAAATGATTTGCCTGTTGAGATTCATATATTTTTCCCATTGCATCGTCTCCTTAAATCTGTTGTTTGGTTATTTTTATAATTATATGTAGTAGAATGGCTAACGTAGATATGTATATTCATTAAAAGTGATCGAACCGACAGGGTGTTCCATGGTCATAGTATGTATTGGGGGCTTTGTCTGACATGACATTAGAAATTTAAGTAAAATGACTTTTGTTATCTTGTGTGTGCATTTCAGGTTTGACGATGTTTGTGTTAACTAAAGGTTCAAAAAGAGAGGATACATGATGTAATATATAGCTTCTAAACGAGATTAAAAGTAATGAGTTTTCCATGTATTGCTTACTGGGAAGGCGGGGGTGTCTTTTTAATTCAGATGCGCGCGGCGTCACCTCTTAATCACCGAGTCCGATATTCGACCAACACTTTGGTTGTTATTCAGTTTTTGAAAGGAAAAAGAAAAAAAAAAAATACATTATTGAGGAAAAATAAGAGAAAGAAACTATGTTAACATCCGATCGTCACTTCCTAGTCTACTAATTAACCAATCTTTTTAACCCGTTAGAGCATCTCTAAAATCATGGAGTTTGTGAAGTATATAGCATATTAGTGTCGCTTTATTCCGCATCACTTTTTTATAAATCATCAACAATATAAACTTACCTTTTTACTCATATACACGTTAACTAGTTTGTAACTCGTCAATCATAGCTTCTCTCTCAAAATCTAGCTCACAAAAGTGCCCCTCTGTCAAGTTTATGGGTATAGACATCATTTTCTCTCCTTATAAACCTCTATACACTACTTATTCCAATTAGAGGATTTAATAGCATAAATGAAATGACATGTCATCGTTGAAAATCTTCGTAAAACTTCACTAGATGTGCTCTTATAAATTGAATTACACTTTCATCCATGTAGTTTCTTGAAGACCAAAAGTTAGCATTTTTCCTTAATTACCGGTCTCTAACCCACATAATTTTGTCAATGGTGCATGCCTAGCACTCTAACATTTAAAGACACACTCATCAATCAAAAATTTAAAATCACGTACTAGTCACGATTTATGAGTGAAATTATTGGGAATGCTCTAGTTATAATCCGTAATTATACGGTTGAAATATGTGAGCATATTTGGGGCACACACGTATACATCAAGGAAGTTTTATAGTTCACGAAATGAATAACGGTCGTTAGTGATACCGTTCGATGATGCATCTAACTAATAGACTTTTAATTAACAAGTAAAGGACTTGTTAGTTTATGTAACAAACCGAAACATAGGGGTGTTTTGTGTTAAAAACCCGAAACTCAAACAAACTTCTCTCCTTTGAGGAGCTGTTCGGTTTTGACTAGACTCCAAGCAACTTAGGTTATATAATGAATCCCTTGATTCATTATTTGCTATTGCTTAAAAACCCGAAACTCAAACAAACTTCTTCTCCTTGATCCTTTGTGTCCCACAATTCGGTCATAAACAAACCCAAGGGTTTTTTCGATCAACCAATAAATAAGAACACCATGACACACATGTTGTTTTGTTTCTAGTTCGTGAACTTGAACATGAGCATTTCAAGTGTTCTACCGGTGTAGTGTGTCTGTAAGTGTAGTGAGCAACAATAGTGACTACTTCCTTTAGTAGTTAAAGAGTTTCGTAAATATCAAGTTAAAAGTCACTTGTCTTAGTAATTCAAGTGATAAAACCAAGAGGTTAGTAAACTTGTATGTGTTTTTATTTGTTAACTGCATCAAACGGGATCTCTTTGGAATGTTTTTCCGCTACATTTACTCGTTTATAATTGTTATTAGATTTTAAATTCACAGTAATAATCTTAAAAATATTGTGATGTCACTAAGTATGTTAAGTGACTCAACATTTTAGTTAGACTTTGTGGTGCTAGCTTAGAGTAATGTAAAGCTACTCTTCACTCATAATATCCCTTTAGAGATGTTTATAAACTTTTTTACTATGACTATGGTTGAAAATGTGCTTTCATTTTGAATAATACTTATAAGAAAGCTGCATGGTTTAAGAACAAATTTTTTTGGTAAAGGGATTATACCGGGTGAATATATTAATAAAAGGAATAAGAGTACATGGAAGGGTGATAATCAGCCACCCTTGTAAAAACGTGTTTTGAACATGCTCAAAACACGACAACCTATATGCCAAAAGCTTTAGCAATCAATACAGAAAATGAAAAAAAATAAAATGAAAGACATATTGATTCCTGCCACTTACTATTGCGAACTTCGGCCTCCATCAGTCCAATTCACGTATTTTTCCAAGTATTTTCGCATCTTGTCCACACGAACTCTTTTCTTGAACTGTATTGTTTCCAGCTTTAGCCGAATAACATCAACAATTATCTTCCCTAGCTGCTCGTGGTTCCTTTCGACTTTTCCATGCACTCCCTCATTTCTCACTTGCCAAATGAAATAAGAAACAACAACTACTATTATTTGGCCCACAATACTCAAAACATTATTTTGTTTCGACGAAGCAAAACGAATATCCGCCATATGCACGACTTGAAACCAAACACGTGATGAGTATGAGCACTCAAAGAATAAATGCTCGTGCGTATAAGGTTAAAACTTGCATAAAGAACATCGTAGCAAGTTTAAGTTGATATCACTACTGACATCCCATTGCCTCATGCGATCATGCGTTTTAAGCCTTCTTCTCATAACCAAACACAAATGAATAGCATGTTGCGGAATACAATCACGAGACCAAACCAAGTGAAACCAGTTAAGAACATCAGAAGGTTGAATGTGTGTTTTTAGTGTTACTAAGGTGTTGTTTGTTTATTAAGAGACTCAATCTGACACATCTAAAATCTGAATGTGAGGCGTAAATGTCTAAATCTGAATGAAATAATATTGTTTGTTTTTTGTAAAAAAAAAGTGTCTGAATGAATCATCAAACTAACACGACCTAACAACATATAAATAAGTTGTGTTAAAACAAAACATTCAAAGATATTGTGTCGTACTTTAATCACGTAAATTAATCATATATTGTTGGTATGTTATATTCTCATGTTGTTAAATATCTTTGTCATTATCACTATCAATTAATTTACGATGATAAATAGAACAATTAAGTCATTGGACTAATACGACCTAGCAAAATATATTTTAATTGTCATGTAATAATTAAAATATTTTTGAGAAAAAGAATTCAAGTTAATACTCAAAATATGCATGCTATTATTTGATTGAAAAAAAATTAGTAATGTATTATTTTAGTTGAAATACTCTTATGTTAAGTATTGAGCTATTTTTTTATCATCATCATATTATCATATTTAATATTTTTTATTTTGAAAAAAAAACAACGTAATTCTCTCTGAAACGTGTTATCAATACGAATGAAAAAGACGAGAAAAAAATATAATATAAAAAAAATGAACCAAAGAAAAAAAGAAAGAAAGAAAAAGGTAAAAAAAAAGCTAAATGAAAGAAAGAAAAGAAAAGGAAGAAAAGAGAAAACACATTAAGAGGTAGTAAGACATCCCCTCCCCATCTTGTTGGGTAAGAGGTTTCAGCCTCTGACCGCCTCTTCCTGAACGAAAATAAAAAACATTACGCCCTTAATGACACAAATGTCTTGAACAGCGTCTAAACGGCTGTTAGTGAGAACTTTTAAAAACAAACACACTAAATTCTTTTTAAAATCAAAACCAAATTACTCTGTATTTGTTTATGTTGTTTGTTTGCAACTTTTTTGAAAGCAAATGTTGAAGAGCACAATAGATGCACAAAACAGGATTTGAAATATTTGCGAATAAATTGAGATACTTAATTAAAGCAAGTCATAAATATTTGTAGTAGAACGACATAGTTATCAGGGACATCTTATATGATATTATATTCTAAAAGAAACAATATAATCGTAGTTGGGTCACCACATCACTATCTACCTCAGCGTCACTCCCTCGCACATTTTACCAATAGTGGTTACACCACCTCACATTTCAACTCATTTTTTAACGCATTTATTTAAAACATAAAATATGTGACGACTAAACCATCATGAGCACCATAACGATAAGGACTTATGATGCTTCTTGTCGGTCGATTTGCTTTTCATGTATTTCATATACACGGCAAACACTCCTAAATTATTTCTAAGTCGCGACTAGTAAATTCTTCTTCCGATGAGTCGTGGGTGAAGTGAACATTATTACTTCGGAATTCATTTGTATAATGATAAATGATAATATTTAGTTTGAGTTGTGTAAGATTAAACCTCATTTTCTCTCCTTATAAACCTCTATATACTAGTTATTCCAAGTAAAGGATTTAATAGTATAAAAGACATATCATCAATATCATTCGTAAACTTTCACTGGAGATGCTTTTATAAAATGAATTACATTTTCATCAATGTAGTTTCTTAAAGACCAAAATTCAGTATTTCTCCTCAATTACCACGTCTCTAACCAATTTTAATTTTGTCAATGGTGCATGATTGGCCCTCTTAAACACAAATTTAAATACACGTAATTTATGAGAGAAATAATCCTTGAAGTTGAGAAGTCATTAAGTGTGTTAAGTGACTCAACAATATAGCTGGACTTTCTGGTGCTAGCTTAGACGGTAAAACTACTCTTCACACATAATATCCATTGGGTCCAGTAAGGGTAAAACCATCACATAAATGTATGATGTTGGGATTTCATAATCTAGGTAACCAGTTTAGCTACGAGTACGCATCGAATTGAATCTAGTTAAGGCACATAAGATTAACACTAAATAAAAGGGAAGTAAACTATAATTATAACATTAAAAGTAAATAATTACTTACCTCTTGATCATGATCTTGAAACAAGTAAAGCAGTTAAATTACCGTCTCTACGGTTGCCTACACAAACACGTCAACCGATCACGAGTTGATTGCTAGCCTACCTTCACGAACCAAACACCACGTGTCTTGAGTCAATTACCAAACGCACCCCGTGAGCTTCTTGTAATCGAAAACCAAGCGAAACCCTAATTAGAGTTTTAACCGAAAACCAAATAACCGAATACCAATTCGGTTCAAACCAAAAACCAAAGAAACCGAAAACCCTTGTGTGGGTTTTGTGATCATCGAGTAAGGGATACCACCAAACGGACTCCTACGTGTGATATTGTGTTGCTAATCAAGGAAGACAAGAAAACCGAAAACCCCTTAGAGGGTTTTTTGTTGAATTCGGTTGAGGGAAAGGGAGAGAATCGAAAAGGTTTTAAGGAGAGGGGAGAGAAAAAAGCCTAATTGATTTAGGGTTTTGTGTGTGTTGTGAATGAATAAAGAATGAGGAGTAGGGTGTGGTTTATATAGGATCTCAACCCTAACCTTATTCTTGTACAACAAGAAAACAAAGTTTCCCTTTTCCCCTCTCCTTTACACCATAACCGAACCAAACACCCCTCCTAGAACCTTCATGGGGTTCGGCTACACTAGGCCACCCAATGCGCTCGGATTTTGTTCGTTTTAGTTCCTCAGGTTTATATTTTAAATATTCGTTATACTTTATTAAACAATTAACGGTAAATAAATACTATTTAAATATTATCGTAAAGTAAAACGTACTCTATGTGTTTAATGCATGCGCCCCCAATAGGCTCACATATTTCTAACGTATAACTTGCAGAACCGACTACCAAATTCCAACAGCTCCCACTTGGGTGGCAGAGTAGCAGGCTTGCAGATATACTGATAATTGGCAACGTCTAGCAAACACACACAATTACCTTTAGATTAGAAATACTTGAGATAATAGTTTCAAGAAAAATCTCAGCTTATAATGGTTAGTTTATTTCTTGCTTTAATCATCATCCCTTTGTTATAGATACCGTTAAACCATAGATATGGATCATAACTCATTCCACATAGTTCAACATTATGTTTCTCGTTATAGAAATAATTTATATTTCCCAAATGTAATCAAGAATCATCTTGTATTACCCTTTGGGCACGGCCATGTAATTATCTGATTAATTCTGGAGAGAGCTCATGGTATCTTTCTGAACATATCAAGTGGAGAAACAAATTCATTGTTGACTACAAGTGTTGTGGATGCTGCTTCACATCACTTCCAAGAATAGCCTTTATGACTACCTTATTCAGGATAACGTTCGACTTAGACTCAAAAAGTAATATCCACACATACAAAACTTTCTTGCATCTCAAGTCTAAGGACGACTTTTAAACCATTTTTGAAATTTACCCATGCAGGGATCCAAAAGTAAATATTCGAAGGTGGGGTATCCAATATGCATCCCTTGTGAATACACATGAGTTTGACGGGAATAATCCATATATTTAAAGAATATAACAAATACTCACATTGCCTTACATAACAATATTCCCATATGGTTAACTGATAATGAACATATTTAGAATGATAAATCATTCAAGGATTAAACATGCAAATATAGAATAACAGTTATTATATGATTGAAAAACAAATACCAAGTATCTTCATTCATCAGGAAATAAAAACTGTCATACAATTCCAAAGTATCCAAATACTAATAAACACGGATTTACATTAGACTACTAGCTGGTATCATTCTTATAAAGGGTCAGCTAAGTTGTCATCTGTGTCAACTTTTTTCTATCCTCACATCACCCATTTCTATGGTTTCTCGAAGATAGTGAACTTTTGCATGAAAATGTCTTGCACCTTTAGTGATTCCATTATCTTTCGCTATTGCTATGCTCTAGTATTATCACAATACATATTTATGGGTTCTTCAATTGTAGGAACAACACCAAGCCCAAAAATGAATTTACGAATCCATACAGCCTCTTTTGATGCGTCAAATGCAGCGATATATTTAGCATTAGTAGATGAAGTTGCAAAGATACTTTGCGTTGTGCTTTTCCAGTCAATAGCACCTCCATTTAAAACGAATTGTGGCACCCCGTAAGAAAATTAGATTCCCTTTTCGTTAAGTAAAAGTCATGTACTGCAAGTTTGCAAATTTACCGTTA
>BQNB010121276.1:0-17473 GCA_026074375.1 Tanacetum coccineum
TAAAAAAAAAAAAAAAAAAAAAAAAAAAAAAATAATAATAATAATAATAATAATAATAATAATTTTGAAGTTCTATAAAATCAAGTTGCAAAGTCTTAATAAATTGTTGCTTTGAGTCACGATTCATTTTGTGACTATGAGAATAAGTTGATCTATGGTTGAGTTAAATCGAGCACACACACGTAATCATTTATCCATGTCGGGAGTTCAAAAGTTCACAAGTCATAAGTATGAGGGCTTTACACCTAAACTTATATCGACAATGATCTCGTTTAATTGCTTGGCTTAAGACTAGTGAAAAATCGGGGACGATGAAATTTTCCGTAAGGACATCCGTAGATCACTCTATGGACGTTTCTCACTCTATGATCCCATTGTGAGTTAAATAAGAAAGACAAACCATTCAAAAAAAAAAAAAAAAAAAATCCAAAAAAATTAGAGTAGTCAATGTACATACAAAATAATGGTGTTAATCGGGATTTGTCGAAGCTATTGATTCTTTCCTTTGACAAACACTTTGCTACTTTTCAAAGTTATTAGTCGAGGGGGATTGAGATTCTTAGTTTTCGTAAATGCTTACTTCATAGCATTGCGTGAGGACACGGCAATACCTTAGTATGGGGGATTTTGGTATGTGCTTAAATACACATACCTTTTACCTTTAAAAACGAGCTGAAATAACCAAAAACGGACTTAAAATGCCAAAGATACGCTTGTTTTGCTAAATGTATTGTGCAGGAACGGATAACCAAGAAAAGGACGAAAAACAAAGCCAAAACGACAAAACTGGACTCGGAATGGAAAAGCTGTGAAGGACAAAGCCAAATCAAAGCCAAAGACCAGAAAAGTCAAAGTCAAAAGTCAACTCAACAAATTAACAGTCAAAACCGGAGCCGTAATTGAAGAATACTGGGCCAAGGTCAAAGATATATAAGTTTAGGGGCTGAAATTGCCAAACCTTTAACTTATATAAAAAGAAAGAAAAAGAGGAAAAGAAAGACAAGGGCTTGTATTGCATTTTTGCTAAAAGTAAAAAGATAGGGGGGCAAAACAGCCAAACCCCCCTAACTTGTTCACCAAAGGGACGGAATGTTGCAAAGACTTATATAATTCGTGGGGATTGTTTTGCCAAGTCCCCCAATAAGTTTCGTTTTAATACAGGGACCATGGGTGCATTATAACCATTAACCATGATGGGCCATTTGTGCACTAACTTGTTGAAACTTTCACTCTGTAACAGCCCTAACCTTTCTTCTCGTCTCTTTTTTAACTCTAAAAACACATCTCACGGGTTTGGATTTTCAGTTTTTACCCCATGAATCTTCTCCATCACCATGGTTTATTCTGTTATTCACTAAATACCATTTTCTTGTTTTTACTTTTATTCATCTCCCCCCTCCTCCACTTTCCCCTTTCCAGCCATTAAAGTTGCCAACTTGGCAACCAACAATTCCCCAGGACACCTTAGTCGCGGCTCTTAGATTGATTTTCAAATTGAAAGGGCCAAGATGAGAACTTTAAACTCTCACACAACAAACACACCTATTGTGTTTGTGTGTCTACAAAGAAGCACTCAAAGAGAAAGAAAGAGAGAGAAGACATAGTTTAGTTTTCGGCTATTAAATAGGACTTGTAAGAACATTATGGCTAGTGTGCAAGTTTTTTAATTCAGCTTTAATCCAGTTTTATGTTATGTTTTTATTGTCATTTAAGTATTTTCATGTTATTGTCCTTTTATGCATTTGTAATAATTTTCCATTTTAATGAAAAAATTAAGCCGTTTACTTCTCAATACGCTCTCAATAAGTAATTTGAGTTATCCTTCGTTAATTAAGCTTCAAATTCATTTAATACTTGTTCAATGTTCTTAAGTACTATTTTAAGTTGAATTTTATTTCATTGGATATGTGATTTTGGAAGCTTTTGGAGAAATAATAGCTATCATAAGCTTATTGAGACTTATATGCTCAGGTTTAGAGGTTTGGGAGCCTTAGGACAGGTTTTATAGGCATCATCAGAAGGAGTGGCCTTGCTCTGAGGGACAACAAATCCCAAGAGTTTCATCTTCTTAAAATTCATTCTAGCTTAATTTCTTGCTTAAACCTTTAGCTTATTTGCTTTAGTCTTTGTAAAACAATTAGTTTAGTTGTTATTCTACTGTTGTAAGTTTTTATTGAATAATTTAGTGTCACATTTGCTAATTTCTTAAAAATGTACATAATGTGTAGTATAAGCTAGTAGTGTAACTAAAGCTTATTTTCTTTAATAAGCTAGTATCCTTAGTTTTTAAAATAGATTAAAGAGGTTTTAAGAACTAGCAGTATGTAGATATAAGGTTTTTTTAGTGTTTGGTTAAAAATGGATTCTACAACCATTTTGGTTTGACAAGTGGTTTGGTATGTTAAGGAGGTGTTTGGCATATAAACCTAAATTGGGTTCAAAAAACTGGTTTGGCATGGTATTTGCCATGAGGTTGGTTTAGCTAAGATTTTTAAGAAGATTTCAAGCTGTTTTTAGAAAAATTTTTGTTGTAAAATAGTATTTTTTAGGGTTTTTGAATCCATGTCCAAGATCTGTCTGAAGTTTTATAGTTACTCACAAGTGCTAA
Organism: Tanacetum coccineum; assembly: GCA_026074375.1. NCBI lineage: Eukaryota > Viridiplantae > Streptophyta > Magnoliopsida > Asterales > Asteraceae > Tanacetum > Tanacetum coccineum. Next base: position 2,609 of record BQNB010121276.1, read on the forward strand.
TTTGATTAAGCACTTGTGGTTTGAATTTAAGGATTCAAAAAAGGTGTGTTTTAGTGTCCAAAACAAGGCTGTTAAAAAGCCTTTGTCCCTTTGACTTCATAAGTCAAAACCACCAAGCCCATTTCTGTCACAGTTTCAATAAGCCCAAAACACCTTTTTCATAATCAAAATTAAGCAAGCAAAATGAATTTGCAAAAGCTCAAAATTGGTGCATAAGTCCCTTAGATAGAGTACTTAATCTGTTTTGACTAAATTGTGATTTTAGAGCTTATTTGACAGCTTAAAATAAGCTGTCAAATAAGCCCTTGAGCTTTGCCTCAAAGTTCCCCTGGTGCAAAGGGGGAACTTTTGGCTCATTGTTCTCAGCCATTAAGCTCACTCAAGCCCAAGTATTTGGCTTATTTTGAAAGCTTATAAGCTCTAGTATAGTCCCTCAAAGTTTCAGCCCTTGATAAGCTTATTTGGTTGCTTAATTTTAAGCCCAAAGACACCATTTGGCTGTTTACACCAACAGTACTAACACCCAAGTTAGTACTGTTGTGGGGTTTAAGCATCATTTTTGCTTATTTTGACACTCCTATCCCATTAAGCCCAAATTGCTTGCCTCCTTAGCAGTTTTAAGGTTAGTTAAGTAGTTTTAAGCTTATTTTCTCTTTTTTCAGGCTGCCCCCTCCTTCTTCCGTTCTCCCTCCTTTACCCTGCTAACTACCCCTTCCTCTATTTCACCCCCTCCCCTACTTCTGACTCCTACTAATCTCATTCTTCCTTCCTTCCCTCTCTCTTTTTTCTTCTCTCTACTATCCTCTCTTCCTTTCCTTCTCTTCCTTACTCTTACTTCTCTTACTTTATCTCCCTACTCCTCTCCTCCTTCTCCCTTCCCTTACTTTTCTTTCTTGTATTTGCGCAAAGTAACTTTAGTAAATTTTAGATTTTAAGCATCTTTAGCTGGATAGTCAACAATAAGCTTATTTTATAGCTTATTCTTTTGTCCAAAGTCAAAAGTGTCTTCATTAATGTTGTTTAAATTAAGCTGTTCTATAAGTTTGTAGTTTTGAGTTTTTACTAAAAATCACTTTTCAATAAGCCAAAAAAATAAGCTGTATCGTAGGGTTAGATTTGTCACATTTTCATAGTATAGGGGCACCCGTTTTCACTATAGTGTAACTTTCCTCAAGTTTGCCCGCCTACCCTTTAGTTTAGAATTGTACACTTTCTACCCTAGAGTTTAAAAAAAAAAAAAACAATAGCGGGAGTTACTTGGTCCGGGTGAGCTAAGACTCGAACCGTGTCCAAGCAATAAATCCAGCCTTAACTCCCACACACACTACCACTGCGCCCTTGGGTCTTTTTCGTTAAAGACTCAAGGGCAACAATATATTTAAGGGGGTTTTCCACACATTTTAAGCTATTAAAGCTTCAAGCTTATTTACGGGCGCTTATTGTATAAGCTGTGTGGAGTTGGTATTTTGTTAGGACCTTGATAGTATAAAGTATTTTGTGTAAATACTTTTCTAGTATTTTTTTGTAAACGTTAATATTTTTTATATTTAATTTAGTTAAAGTTTATGTAATTCATAATAAATACAAAAATTATCAAAAAAATATTTGCTTTTTTAAGAAAATTTTCTTAGTTAATCTATTAGTTTGTTAGGAAAAATATAAAAAAGTTTTCGTAGGGTCATTTTTATAACTTTTTCATCGTTTAAAGAAGGGTCGGGGTACGGGTTTTTGTTTTGACTCGTTTTATGGGTTCAAAACGAACTCAGTTTCGGTTCTAGTCTTTTTCATTCTTCTGTTATGTTTGGAACCCGATAGAGTGAGTTTGAGAGTGGAAAAAGAGTAATTTTTTTCGTAGGGTTATTTAAAGATATTTTATGGTTTTCCCCTTTTGTACTGGATTCGGGGTTTCGTTTTCTAGTTTAATTTTCATAATTTTTAGGTTTTTTTTTTTCTATAAACGTATTTTTTATTTTTAAACGTTTTAGGTCGCTTTATTGTTTAATCTTGACTTATTCAATCTTCCCAAGCTCATTCCCTTCCCTTCAAACTCATATCTTCGATCGTTATCGTATTTACCATTCCAGCATTCGTTGGGGATTTACGACCCGGTAAGGAAAGCTCTATAACTACTTCTCGGTATCATTGTTGTTGGTTTTTTGTCACTTCTATATAATTTATATTAATTTTATTTTATTTTATATATATTTACGTGTGATTCAGGGACGATCACTTGGACATTTTATGTCGTTTATTTGATATAATACGTTGATGAGAAATTGGCAATTGGTAGGTATGACCTTTGTAGAGCACGTTTTCTACTTTTGTGAATGTAAAGTTACGTTACATTATGGATGGAATAAAGCAAAAATCTTTCCATGAAAATGGTTGCATCTAATTTAATAGATGGAAATTACACTGAGGAAAATTGCATCTAATTTAATAGATGGATAATTATATTGATGAAAATTGTGGGTTGTTATAAGATGCATATCATATAATTGGTGTTTTTCTGTACCATTTAATCTTTAACTCCTGATCACACCAATACCATCTTTTACAGTGTTTGATTCCTTTTAACTGAAAATAAGAGAATTTATAATTAGCTAGTAAAATAAGATCTAGAAAAAATGCAACGGCTTACATATTTGTTAGGGCAAACACCAAATTGTCTAGCAGGGTTGTCACGTGTCTAAGAGGTAAGCTTCATCAAAGGAAGCGCAAATTTACACTTTGTAGGACCGAAGCAAGAAGATGAAGACATTCATGAAACGGTTTTGTAATTTTGCCTTTGTTTGTGTTTTTGTCAAGTAAAGAACGCGGAGACTTTATAACCGTTATCCTTTGTGTTACCCGGGCGTTTTTATATTGTTATTGTAACTTGCACCGTTGGTCCCCCAATGCTCTATTGGTTTTCCATTTCCCGCCAAAATACACAATAAATGTTCCACACGTTACTTGCACGCTTTGTCCTTGAAAAATATTTTAGCCGCCTTTTACATATACCTTCCCAATGTAATAATTGCATTCTCGACTCTTCGTTTATGTAGTCTATTAATCACCATGTACCTTCACTTGTATTTAAAATACACTTCGCATTTGGTCCTTCAATCCAAAACACACACATGCATTCCTTAACTTACTAAACACCTTTCACTATCCTAAAACCAAACTTTTTCAATGGCTGGTGACAATGGGTTTGTGAATTGGGAACAACTCGGGCTCTTAGCAAATTCAGACCTGCTGCGAGATCAATTGCTCGTCTATTTCGACATGAAGACGCAGAGGGAGGTTCAGCTAGCAACTAAAATTAACAATTTAACGAGGCAGTTGCTTGGCAGTATAGATGAAAGGCGTTCGTTTATACGAGAGCTTAAACAACGTTTGCCGACAAATGTGATGGCCTATAAGACAAAGGAGGAACTCAAGGGTCTGCAGAAGGATGATATGATCAAGGCGATGGAGATGAGGACGGTAGCTTTATAGTTGCACCTTCATGCCATGAAGGGGTTTGACTTTTATAAATCTCTGTAAACGGGAGAAGGTCGGCTTGGGGGGTTATCTTTCTTGCTTATGGGTTATTTTTTGTTAACATGTGTTTTTTGATGAATGTATGGTTAAAAGTTCTGGTTATTAATCAATGAACCATTTCACTATAATATGTTGTTGGTATTGTAGTTGTTTTGTGTATAAATTACACTATTTGACCACTACTCTGTTTGTCCAAGGTTGTTACATTGGAGAAAAAATAACGGAAACAAGTTGCATAAGTTGATGATCCAAAACATAACACATATACATATAACAAAAACTATAAGAAATACATACAAGGGTAATTTATGATCCAAAACATTAGTAATATAAGATAGCACATAAACGACCCATTCTTTGCATTGACGTTCGTCTTCAGTAAATGCATCATCCATTTATTCCGCATACACCCTTTTCCTCTTTAGTGGTCTCCCTTTGTCCACTAGTTCATCCCCAACATGGTTTGCAACCTGTTTACAAACCAGAACTTCAAGGTTACCTTTGTTAACAACATGGTTTGGAAGTTGTTCACACTTAGCACCATCAATCTCATCAGGCACATGATCATCCATCCCCTGTTCTACTGCTTCACTTGGCATCTCTACAAGATCACCACTTTGTTTTCCTATGTTATTGTTCAAAAGCACATCTTCTTCACACACGTGTTCCTGGCTAACCTTGTCTTTCATTACCTCAGTGCCTTTGTCTAAATCAAAGGCATTAATGTCGAACGTAAGGTCAATCTCAAACAAGGATCTTTTCTATTTGAATTCTTCTCTCCACATTTTTGCCCTTTTTCATTTTTGGACTCATCAGACCATGGAGTTGGTATCAGTAACTCACTGTCAAAGTCTGATAAACATATTTTACTTGGTGAACATGTGTAAGTTTCATTGTTAGCCATGTGAAGATGTTATGGAAACCAAGTGGAAGTGTAACTATTTAGATGAAAATGGCATGTGAGGTGGTGTTAGGTTTTTCTCTATTTATGTGAACGGTTGTAGAAAATATGGGTCGGTAAACGGGAAAGGACTAATTATAGAAGGTGTACTAGTGCAGTTGAAAACCATAAACGTCAGGGACCAAATTCATAGATAAAAGGAGTAAACCTTCTAGTGCATTTGAAAACCATAAACGACAGGGACCAAATTCAGAGATAAACCTATTCAATTTTTAGAACACTACAAGTGAATATTTGGCCAAAAATGTCAAACATAGTTTACCTTACACCCTATATAATACTAGTGTAATTTGTTAACAAAGTAAAGCAGTATTGCAGTCATCCAATAAAACATGAACACCAAATCATGAATAGGGAGAAGGGCTTGATATAGACGATTCTGATCTTCAACTAACCTCCATTGTCCGTCCTAGCAATAACCCTCACATAGTCCCTGAGATAACCACCACCACCCAAACCCTGATTTCATTTTAAAACCATCAAGTTGATAATTATGATGAAGGGGAACAAGCCCTTCATATAGACAATTCTGATCTTTGACTAACCCCCGTCGTCCATCCCAGCAACAACCCTCACATAGTCCCTGAGATAACCACCACCACCCAAACCATGTTTTCATCTCAAAACAATCAAGTTGATAATTGTGTTGTGAAGCCCATTAGGATAATACCAGGTCCTGCTGGTATTGTTCAAACGGCCAAGCTCCATAAATTAGTTGATACTCAGGAAGGTGGGGAGGAATCCGTAATGTCTACACAAGAGTATATTAGAAAAGTTATTGAGGATGTGGGTGAGGATGACGATTTTACGCGTGCGCCATGGCTTAGCGCGATTGACTATGTCAATGTTGATGGAGGGATCGTGACGGGTTGTTTTGGAGATGTTAAGAAATTTCTCAAGAATGGGAAACTTGAGAAAGTTGTTGCAGTTATCAAGTCTTGTACTCCGAATGCGCTGGGCGATCTCACAGTAACACTCAAAGACCTTTCTGGTACAATCTCTGGTACTATTCATTACAAAGTGCTTACAGAGGAGAGGTTTGCAAAGGCGATTACCGTAGGAGCGGCTTTGATACTTCATAATGTTTCCGTCTTTTCTCCTAAGCAATCAACTCATCATTATCTTAACATTACAAAGAAAAATATGGTCAAAGTATTCCACAGGGATGGTGGGTCTGCATAGTTTTGATGCTCTATTCTGAATGTTGCAAAGAGTATTTGTTGACTTTGGCATGTCTTAGTAACTCAAATATCTTTCTTCGAATTGTTGTATACAAATTGCTAACTTCTAAGAGTATGCTTTTATAAATATGGCACAACATTAGTGCAACTGCAAATGCATGCATAAGAAAACAAACACGAACATCATTCATCATCTGGATACACATGACATAACAAGATCTAGTGGTCTACTAAAAGTTAAACATGTAACTTCAAATACAAACACAACTTACAGAACAAACAACTTACAAAACAAACACCAACATCATTCATCATCTGCATAATTTTTCACCGCCTTTTCGACAAAATAGGAAACTGTATCTCTCCAACCATTAGCAACCTTTTCTACCTGTTCCCTTATTTCATCAGTGTACCAAATGATGTCACTGACCTTTTTTTGCAACACAAACGCGTAATATTACCATGATTTCTTCAGCCATAGGTGAAATTTTCTTAAAAATCAAGTCTTCTTCGTCGACTATGATAAACTTACAGTTATCAATTACGGCCGACATGTTTTTAGTTATTACGACTGGTGGTGAGAATTAGAGGGCGAAATACAATTTCTTTTAAGAACCTCGCTTAACATTATGATTTATTTAGCTATCGGTGCTAATTTCTTAAAAGTCAAGTCTTCTTCTTCGACCATGGGAAACTTACCGTTATCACTTTCTGCAGACATCTTTTGAGTTATTAAGATTACTGGGTAAGAATTAGAGGGAGAAATACAGTGTGTAAGAATGGTAAATCTGGTATCGATTTAAATACTTGTGTTTGGGGTCCAATGGTGTATCTGGGTTTGACGGTCCAATGGTGTAATTGGGTTTCAAGGACTAATCGTGTAAGGAAAACAACAATTCTTCATTTTTCCGCCAAGTGATTAGCCCGCCAAGAGACTAACCCTTTTGTCCACTGGTGCGTATTTTATTTTAAAATATATTTTTAAAAGTTTTAAATTTATAAAACTCGATCTACCTAACAACGCACTAACGGGCAGAGAACCCGATCGTGGGTAGTATAGAATGGTAAATCTAAGGTCGTCCCAAGAGCTAAGTTGTAATTAGTTTTAATTTGAAATGTCACGTTTGTAAAATGGTTTTTGATTTGATTTGAAATGAATTAAAAATAACAATAAAATAAATAACTAAAATTAAAAGAGTTGGAGATATCAAGAGAGAAAACGTGCTAACCTAGTTACTTCATTACTATTGTTATGAAAACATTTTCCTGTGCAATGTTAAACTATGGTTTCATTAGTGATTTCTAAGGTCGATAGACTTGAATATGCATATATAGTCTATCCTATACTCCTTGCGATTCCGAATCAGTCATAAATCATCTGGGAGGTAGGTTATCCAGGTTGTAGTGATTAATCCCAACTATTCCCAGAACTTATCTAATAACCTATGCAGATTATTAACCCTCTCTGAAAGAGTTCCGGTGTTTTTTAAGTATATTAAGTGATAAGTGTGGTGACCGGTTAGTTCCTACACTAGGCAAGGTTATAAATAGCGTGAAGCGTTGGTGGGGTGGGTGGGGTGTGGTGGTTGATGTGTGGGGTGTTGTTTTGGTGGTGTGGGTGATTGGTGTAGGTTTGTGGTGGTTGGGGGGGGAGGAGAGTGGGTTGTTGTGTGTTGGGGTGGTGTGTGTGTGGGGTGTGGGGGAGGTTTGTGTTGTGAGGGTTGGAGGGGGGGTTGTTGTGATTATTGTGGTTGTGAGTGTTGGGTGGATGTGTGGTGGTAGGTTGGTGGTGTGGTGTTTTGTGTGTTTGGAGTTTGGTGTGGGTTTTGGGGTGGTGTGTGTTTGGTGGGTTTTTGGTGTGGAGTGTTGTTGGGTTTGTTGGTTTGGTGGTGTGTTGTTTGTGAGTTGGGTGTTGGGTTGGATTTGGTTGTTGTTGTTGGTTTGGTTGTGTTGGTGGTTGGGAGTTTGGTGTTGTTTGGTTGTTTTTATATATATTGTGGTGTGGTAGATGTGGTGGTGATGGGTTTGGTGTGGTGGGGGTGTGGTGTTTTTGGTGGGGGGGGTTGGTTGTGTGTGTGGGGGGGTGTGTTGGTGGGTGTTTGAGTGTGTATTTTTTGTGTTGTATGGTGTGTGTTAGGTGTTGTTGTATGTGAGTTGGGGGGGTTGTGGTTTGATTGGTGTTTGTGGTGTATTGTGTTGTTTGTGGGGGTGTTGGGTGGGTGTTGGGGAGTGGTGGGTGGGGGGGTGTTGTTGTTTGGGGTGTTTGTGGGGTGTGGATGGGTGTGTTGATGTGGGGGGGTGGGTTGTGTTGTTGTGTTTGTTGTTTGGTGTGTGTGTGTTGTGTTTGTTTTAGTATATTAAGATATAGATTGTTTTTTGAATTTTACACACACACGTTTTGTTTGGGGTGTAAAAGACTCACTAAGTATTATTAATATTTAAGTTTTTTTTTTTTTTTTTTTTTAATTAATGATGTGGATTTTGATAATTTAAGTGTTAGTAAGTAATTTTAATATGATAAGTGGTTTGGTTGGTGGGGAGGATGTGGGTGGGGGGGGTAATAAAATAATTTTGAATATATTGTTTTGTTGTGTTATATTGTGGAAGTGGTTATAGCTTTTTGTGTGCTAAAGTTTTGATTTACAGGGATTTTTATTATGAATTGTTGTGTTTATTGTTTTTTGTTTATTTATTTTTTCGAGTATAATATTAGTTTTGGTAGATTTTTATGATGGGGGTAATTGATGTAATTATAAAAATAAGATTATGTGTGTATTAGAGAGTTTGTTATAGAGTTTGTTATTTTTCGATATTGTTAGTTGTGTGTGTCTATTTTGTGATCGTGTTTGTTTAGTTTGGTGTTTTGTGTTTTGTTTGTTTTGGTTATATCTATTTTATGTTTTGTGATTGTTTTGTTGGTGGTTAGTTGATTTTAATGTTATATTATTTTATATTTGTTTTTGTTGTGTAGTTTTATAAATGTATTATTTTTTATGATTATTATATATACTTTTTGGGTGATTAGAAGTGAATAATTTTTATATTGTTATGAGGGTTTATTTGTTGTTTTTAGGTGGTGTTGTGGAGAGGGGTGGAATTTGGAAAGTTGAATTTTTTTAATGGTTTATTGTTATTATGGGTTTATTGTGGATTTAAATCTTGATATATTTTTTGTGATAATATAATATTAAGGGGTAAAAAATGGATTTTTTTGATATTGGTGAGAGAGCGTGGCTGTGCGTGTGTTTGTTGTTTAATGGTGTTTTTATTTTATATTTATATAAAATGTGTTTGTAGTGAAGTGTTACATAATTATTAGTTTAATATTTGTATGAATATAATAATTTTTGTGGGAATTTTTGGATAGGTGTAATGGATTGTATATTTGGTTAATTTTTTTTATTTTTGTGTGATTTTTATTATAAGGTTTTGTAAATTGAAATTCTTGGTGAGTATTTTATTATAGGTAGTGATAATAAATTTGTTTAAAGGGGGATAATGGTATTTAAAAATTTGATAAAGGGTTTATTGGGTGTGGAAAAAATTAAGTTGGGAGGTATTATAATTGATAAGTAAGTAAAGGTATGGGAGGGGGGTTTGTGATGATAGTTAGAATTGGTTTATTTTGGTGGATGATGTTTAGTTGATTTGTATATTTTTAAAATTTTTAAAATAGTATTATATGTGTGTTAAGATTTGGTTGATATTTGTTAGGATCTATATTTTTTTGTTGTGTTTTAAAGTTTTAGATTGGTGATAATTTGTTTGTTTTTTTATTTTTAATATAAAGATTTATATTGGTTTTGTATTTTTTTTGTTTTTGTTATGTAATGTGTAAATTTATAGTTGTTTGTTTTTTGAGTTAAAGGTTGACGAGTCATGATTTATGATTGTTTTGTATTGATGACGAGAGATAGAGTGAGTCTGAGTGTTTGGGATTAGGGTATAAGATTTATTAGTGGTGTATTAGTTGTGGGTTTATGGGGGGGGGGGTGTGTGGTATTAATGTTTGTGTGAAATTGGAGTGAATTTTAAAAGGGTTATAAATGTTTTATGTTTTGAAAGGGACATGAATTGTGGTTAAATTGGAGTTATGTTGTGTGTATTTGCATGCTAGAGTTAGTTTAGAAGATTTAATGTATTGTAATTAAATATTTTGTTTAAGTGTATTTTAGTTTATTTTAAAAGGATTTTGATAGTGTGGGTGATTTTAGCGGATAAAGTTTATAATTTCATTTAGTGAAGTTTATTCTCGAAAATCTTTAATACTCTCACTCTCTCTTTTTTTTATATTAATTGAGAAGTTATTGAATATCTATTAATAATTGTTTTATATTCTAATTTTTAATAGTCTTGTTTGTGTATCAAAAATAACAACACCCGATAAAACCCATCTATTTTTAAACTAAACTATTTATATGTGAGCAAATATGATTATTTAACCTTGCATTTATATTTTTTGTTTTTTTTTTTTTTTTTTTTTTTTTTTTTTGGAAATTCTTATGTGAATTTAATACAAATATTAAGTACTATTAATTATTGTATGAGTTATTGTACACAAGACACGAAATTTAATATAATATACCTCATTTAGAATATTATAGCTTTCAACAATATATATCTTTCTAACAACAAAAAACAACAAATACAACTAACTTATAATTATAACAATAAGTAATAAAAATACACTCTTCAACAATAAATACTTAACACACAAAAGCTAACATCATCACCCATATAGCAGTTAAAGCAGTAAACTAAACCTTATATTTTAATATCTGGTCAACAAAGATTATCTATTTAACAAACACCCACCAGGCCAGGCAAACACCTACACCCCACAACCACGCCCTTCCCACGCCCCGAACCCCACCGATCACCTAACACCACTCCAGTACACCAACACCCCAACATCTCAATCAGGCACAACCACCTTATGACGAGGTCTCACGGCTTTACCCCTCAAACACCCCCACATAAATCACTGCCAACACAACATCATCCACCACCACAAACCCCCACTACTAAATACACATCACACAACACACCCACAGACACACCGTCAGTAATGACACGACACAAACACACACGACACACACCTTACACACATTAACAAACACAAACACACATACAAACACAACAATTGCAAACAAAAAACAAAAAAACAGCAAAAAACTGCAAAATTTTTACTACGACAAACAACAACAAAAACAAAAAAAAAAGAACACAAACGACCACTAAACAACACAAAACATATACAACGACATAAACTACACACACACATATAAAAACACAACACAAGGAACACAAAAAAACAAATGCATCAACAACACACCTAATAACACACATCACACAGCAACACTCAACAAATATTATTTATTTTTTTCACTATTCGTATGTCTTGGATTTTCCGTCCGAATCTGAACAATCACTTTATCCTACTAATTTTCACTAGCACTTTCTCTATTAAACAGTGTCTAAGTAAGATCCACTCTTAACAAGTCTTCACTTTCTTATTCTTTTATCTACCCCTACTACTTCTTTGAATCCCATTAGGGAAACCTTAATTATAATTTCTTTATAAACTGATTAACTCCACTAAACGAATAACTCACTTACTTTACAACTCACTTTATAATTACCTTACCCGAACTTGATTTAACTCCACTCCCTCACCTCCATATCCATCCCTGACCTTTCTATTATCTCCATAACTCCCAACTCTCCGAATGCTTTCATAAATGACTCAATGCAGATCATCACTATTATGAGTTAAACAGATTAACTTTAACTTAAACACCCTACAAACTACTGTGACTAAAGAAAATAGAAATGTACTCACAACATACAAATACCACATTTAAGGACAACAGACAATTTTAAAATTCTGGCTATTCAAATCCTTAAAAATCTTCAATAGATAGGACTGTGATCTCACAATCCGCTCAGTTTAATCTATCTCTTAAACAATGGTGTCTCAATACCCCTAACTTTCTATGCCCTCTCTTATAACTTCTGGTCATCTATTCTTCCGTGCACAAGTGTATGAAACCGCTACTGTACCGGTCCCCAAAGGTTGTAATTGAGGTGTATTAGGAGTATTCAGGTAACTATCACTAAATTACCCGTCTTACTAAGGAACCACTAATTACTTCTCCCAACTGTGTCAACTTAACATCCAACACCAATTTCTCAATTCATCAATACAATTCAAAACTTTTACTACAACTTCTCAATTCAACTTCTCCCCATGTACAACAAATCAATACTATTCTTCTATCAACTTTCTATTCATTCTTTATCCATCTAAATCCCCCATTCTCTACATCTAACCAATTAGGATCTAGAAGTACAGAATTTCTTCTGACTAGTCATGCACACTAACTTAGAAGATCTACAAAACTTCAGACATAGGCCTTCGTATCAACTAATTCTTGTCATTTCCAAACAATATCGGTGCTTATTTACTTCTCCACCAAACACTTAACAAATATCTACTTACTATGCACTTAAATAAAGTCATACAAATTCTTTAATCTTTCACTATTACACTTAAAATCATAAATCTTTACATTGCAACTTCTACCACCATAATATTTTTCTTTTTCTTTCCCAAAAACTCCTTAAATCTACAATATGCACATTACATATTCCACATCTCACTAAAAGGCTCTTTACATATTCTGTCTTTATTTCATCCAACTAAAACGTACTTAATAGCAAACAATTTTTCTAAATCATTCTTTCTCTTTTTTTTCTATCTTTTTTTTATTCTTCTCTTTTTTTTTTTTTTTTCTATTCATATTTTATCCTTTTTTTTTTTCTTTTTTTTTTTTATTTTTAACTTTCATTTTTTTTTGTTTTTTTTTTTAATTTTTTAATTTTTTTCCCACACACTTTTGTTTTTTTTTTTTTTTTTTTTTTTTTATTTTTTTTTTTTTTTTTTTTCTCTTCTTTATTCTTACATTTTCCTAACATCTTTCTTCATTTTTTCTTGTTTTTTTTTTGTTTTTGTTTAGTTTAGTTTTCATCAATTTATGTTCTATTTTACGTCGTGAGATTTCACAATTCCTTTTTTTCTTCAATGCTTATACCTATCATTACTATCCTTCAGAACTCATTCCTTTTTATCTTTTTTTTTTTCTTTTTTTTTTTTATCTTTATATTATATTAAATACATTCCTCCCATAACAAACCAACACAAATAATCTAACTTTACCAACTCAAGATACAATACCATCTTCACCTTATTAATAATCTTTTCTACTACTTTACTTTCTACTAATTCATGTATTTAAACACTTATAGATCTTACAATTTTTATCTTTTAATTATTTCTATATTTATCTTATAAAAAATTATTCTTATTTTAAAATCTGTAAATTCACTTCTATAATATTACACAATCCCTTTAAAAAAAATCTTAAAAAAATTATCGTAAATATTATCATAAATAAAATATAATAAAAATAAATTTCTTGAAGTTATTCTCGAGAAATCTTTTTATGAAATATTTTAACAGGTTCTACTTGAGGGCAAGCAGAAGTCAAGTGAGAGGATATTTGATAACATCAAATATTTAATACTTTTTGGTGGCAAAATACCCCCTATAATACCTGCAAATGTTTCACTAACACTCGAAAACGAGATATTTTCTATCATTTTATAGTTTTTAGGTGAAATGCAGGAAAGTGACAATAAACAAGGGAAAATGACTCAAAGGCAATGTTACGGCGTAACACCATATCTAGTTACGCCGTAACCATATATTCAGAAGGAAATCTTGTCAAAGTTAGAGTTATGACGTAACACCATATCCAGTTACGCCGTAACCATGCAGATCTACAAATATGAAATGAAGATCACGTACTTATGGACATTATTTGAAGGTTACGGCGTAACACCTTTATTGGTTGCGCCGTAACAGGTTCGATACCTATAAATAGAGGCCTCATTCAAGCTATTCCGACATCACTTCCTCCACAACCAATTGGAGAGGCGACAAAGGCTTCCAACCTTCAAAGAATTTCACCTGGAGTCCAAGGGAGATCACACTTTACTTACTATTTGTATTTAATCGTTCAAATACGAATACTGTAAGAATTGTGAGTTTTCAATCTATGATTTCTTCTATTTCTTGTTGTGTTTCCGTTACCATGAGCGGCTAAGCACTAAAAGTGCTAGCCTAGTTATGTAGTTACTTTTGTTATGATTATTTCCTATTAGATTATGGTTTCATTAGATATTCCTTGACTATCGTGTAACCCTGGGTTTTGGTAGTATGGGTGGTTTGGACCTAGCTTGCCCCATTATTAGATTATCTAGCCAATATGGGATCCAATGGGTACTAGGGAGGATCACTAACTCCTTACCTAGTGTCAGGGTTCTAAAAAGCACGCTATAGCAGCGCCATAGCGCGAGGCGTGACCTCCACATTACGAAACAGGCCAAGGTGTCGTCTCTAGGCGTAGCGTGCAATAAAGCGCGATAAGGCATGATAAAGCGTGCTATAGCATGCCTTTTTTTGAAGCTTTTAAAAGTTTTTATGGATTTGAGCTTATTTACAAGTATTTATGATTTGGGTTGTATGGGATTCGGGCTTAGTAACTCCATAACTCAATTTTAAGCCTAGTAGCTAACTAATATTGACCACTCTATAAATATTTTTTGCCGCCTTGAGTCACGCCTTAAAAACGCTATGACGCAACGCCTCACGCTAAAGCTTGAGGCTTGGCTATGCCGCAACGCCACGCTTCACGCTATTTATAACCTTGCCTAGTGTAGGAACTAACCGGTCACCGCACTTATCACTTAATATACTTAAAAAGCACCGGAACTCTTTCAGAGAGGGTTAATAATCTGCATAGGTTATTAGATAAGTTCTGGGAATAGTTGGGATTAATCACTACAACCTGGATAACCTACCTCCCAGATGATTTATGACTGATTCAGAATCGCAAGGAGTATAGGATAGACTATATATGCATATTCAAGTCTATCGACCTTAGAAATCACTAATGAAACCATAGTTTAACATTGCACTACGAAAATGTTATCATAACAATAGTAATGAAGTAACTAGGTTAGCACATTTTCTCTCTTGATATCTCCAACTCTTTTAATTTTAGTTATTTATTTTATTGTTATTTTTAATTCATTTCAAATCAAATCAAAAACCATTTTACAAACGTGACA
>BQNB010121277.1:6328-20486 GCA_026074375.1 Tanacetum coccineum
ACAACTTTTTGAACACAATTCCAATAAAAATAGTTTGAAAAGCTTTCAGACCCACAGTTTTAAAAGACTCTTATGAGATACCTTAAAACTGGTTCTTATACCTTAAAAACTTTTGAAAACAACTTTCAACAACTTAAAATGACTTGCCAAAGTTGGCAAATTGACCCAAAATAGTTTTTCACAAGTTTTGACCCACTTTGGTCCTTAAACCAAACACCCCTTTAAGTGTCAAAAACCTTTTTCAACACTGATTTTTGGTAATTTAAGCAAAGATTTAAGCTAAGGACTTTAAAGACAGATTGTAACTAAGCAAAGTTAAGCAAAGATAAGCAAATTTCAACAAACAATAAGCACTTGATATAAGCAACAAGAATGAGCAGTTTAAAGGCACTTATAAGACAGTTTTAAAGAAAAAAAAATTAACTACAAGACATATAAACAATAAACAAAGTCAAATAAGCATAAAGAACATAAATATGCAATAAAAAGTAAGAAATAACCAATAATAAGTAGATGAACAGTAAATAAGCAAAAAATTGGAAAAAAATAAGAAAATGGAAACTCATAAGTGTCCAAGCTTTTGTCAAGAGAATAAGCACTCAAAACCAATCTAATAGCTTCCCAAGAAGCACTAACCTAAGGCCATCCATGATTTACCTTGCTCCAGTGCTTTTCTTGACAGATTCTTTTCTGATTTTTTTGATTTTTTAAGACATAATTGAAATTAAGCTTTTATATAAGCCTTGAATGAATTTAAAAGCTTATATAAGAGATTAATGACTGAATTTAAAAGATAAGGTAAGTAAATGGCAATATTTAAAAAAAACCTTAAAATTTCATTAACTAAAAAAATTACAATGCAAGTATTTAAATGACAAGTAATTAAATGACAGTATTAAAAATGGACAACTTTGTTAAATCAAAACTTGACTTAACAAAATTCGACAAAAGACTATGAACTACACTAGCCTATATTTATACTAAAAGCTCTAAGGTCTTGAGTCTTCATGTTGTGCTTCTTCACTGAGTGTATAGGGTAGTTGTGTTTGTTATATGAGAGAATTGCCAAACTCAATCTAAGCCATCAAATTTTCTTGTTCTCCAAGTCCCTCAATCTTGACCCTTGATTCGTTTTTGTCCAATGGTGTTTAAGGGGATTGCTAAGGTAGCAATTAGACTGTTATGGGGTGGGGTTTAAGGGAAAGTGATGGTTTTGTTATGGTGTGAAGGGGGTTTCGAGGTAGGAAAGTGACAGGGAAGGGTGAACAGGGAAAATGGCAGGAAAGTAGGTTTAACTTATTTGACTGAGTTAACAGGTTGAAAGATTATGGGTTTAGCAATTTAAGTCCTCCATTTTGTATGGTATAATTGCAAGTTAAGTCCTTGTGGTGATATAAGTTTTGAGGGAATTGGCAAGAATATGGCCCTTAAAGGGTGTATGGTGTAATTGCAAGTTACAGTCCTTGAAGGATAACAGACTTAACAGCCGTTTGGGTGTAATGGGTTTTGGGCTAAGTGGATTGGCAGTTTGGGCTTGTTTTAACATTAAAGGGTATTTGGGCCTTGTTAGCATATAAGGCTTATAAAGTCTTCATTAAATACATTACTGGGCTGACCCAGCCCATTAGATGGGTACGGGTGGGCCCATTAAGTATTTCTTCTATATTGGCTTTGGCTTTGACCGTGTTGACTTTGATTTTGATTTTGACTTTGTTTTTTTTACGCTCTTCCATTTCATGCTCGGTTTTGTTGTTTTTTTGGCTTTGTTTTTCGTCCTTTTCTCGGATATCCGTTTCCTGCATAATATAAATGAAAACATACACATACAATGTATTTTTGGTACGTTTTTTGTCATTTAAGTCCGTTTTAATGGAAAAGGGTATGTGTAATTAAGCACATACTAGGGACCATAATCCAAACTTATTCCAAAACATCCAAATACTAGAATCAAACAACAAGCAAGCAAGACTTACTTCTAAGTCTGCTATCAATCACCAAACTACTCTTCTTTCACTTCACCTAAAAATGATACTCAAAAACATCAACAATAATGTTGGTGAGCTCGTAGGTTTGACCTTAAACCCAAAAGTTGTGCCAATATATCAACAGTGGACAATAGTGTTATATGACAGTGAATATATGCAACAACCTTAGCATCACCGCTAATTAATAACCATATGTCACTTACGCACCTAAAGGGCCTACCAGCTAAAGCACTAAAATTAGGGCAAGACCACACACAAACATAGGTAGGCGTACCCATCCGCTCCAATAATCACACACATACTGGGTAGGCCTACCCATCCGCTCCAATAACTCATACAACACATAATATTCACATTGCAGTCATAAGCAATTATACTAGGTTCCAAAACAAAACACATTTTGCAACAAGATCAATTCAAAACATTTCAAAACATTTGAGTATCATTTTCTCCTAACAGAAAAACAGTAAAAAGTGGGGCTACGAGAACTACTCAAGCAAGTTCTTTAGCTATCCAATATAATTCAACACAAGCCATATTGTAGACGACGCCCGCACACAACCTGAGGCAATTAACATCCATTTTAATCATCATTTTCAAAACATCTTCACGTTTGATGCATTGAGTTTAGACGCGTTGTACAATTACCAAAAATAGTTTTAATGGTGTGATGGTTTACGAATTATCTCCACAATCATATCAATTCCATTCCCCGATAATGCATACTTATACTATTTAGAGAAAATAGATAAGTAATATAAATAAATATTTATAATTAATAATTATAAATATATCTCGACAAGTCCATTCGGTAACCTTAGACACTTCAAAATAATTATTATACGGTTGAAAATGAAACTTTTACTCATATTAAACACATTAGAGAAGTTTCGAGAAAAATTATATTTTTTGTCTTTTAGTGAATTTAATAAATAAATAAAATAATAAAATAATATTTTATTATTTAAAAATCAAAAAATCATGTTTTTAGGAAAATTTCTAAGTATAAACTTTTTACGAAATTTCGACATGACCCGTACGCTCAAGCAACGTTTTCCAAAGTTTAAAACCTTATTTTCAACACTTTTCATAAATTCGACAATTTTCGACAAAATTCTAAATTCTCAATCTTTAACGTTTACTAAAACGTTTTTCCCAAAATATCATTCCATATCACTTCGTAAACACATTTTCACATTCAAAAGTCCATCAAAACTCTCATAACGACTAAATATTGCTTATTGGGCTTTAAGGCCCAACAAGGGTCCATTAAGACATTTATAAGTCCAAAATACGATCCAAGTCCAAAATCAATGTCCATTTACATATACTTATATGTAGAAAATAATCCGGACCATAATAAGCCATCCCATTAAGCCACGGCTTAAATAGACTTATTGGGCCGCGAGTCCAATAGCTCAAAAATACGTATATTAAGCTTGAAAATAAGCTAATAAGCTACATATCGCATTTGGTTATTACCATAAGCCTCAAAAATAGTCCACAACATATGCCATAACTCAAAAATAATCAAAATCACTTTCCTAGTGATTTTGGGAATCCATTCGTGGCATATAAGCCTAAATAAGCCAAGAAATAGCTTAAAAATAAGCCCGAATAAGCTATACAAGCTACTATAAAAAATAAGCATTCTAGCATCATATATTATTCAACCATCACGACCACAACATCAAAACTACAAAATCCCTCTTTTTTCTTTTTATGTTACACGAACCAAACACCCCTTATTTTATTCGTTTCGCTTTCAAAAATCGATTTTCACAACGATCAACTTGTACAACTAACATCTATGCATCAAAATAAACCCAAAAGGACAAACGAAATTTAAATTTGAAAACTTACAAGAAAATCTTCAAATTTGTAGATTTCGACACGAACCGGACAACCCAAACGTTGTTTAAATGAATACCCAAACACTCTTATCAACCCGGAATAACACGTTCTTGATCAAAGTTGGAAAACTATGGTGGTTTTGTGGTGGTTAGGTGGCGGACGAACCACAAGCACACACACTTGTGTGTGTTTTATTTTTTGTAAATGAAATGAATTATGATCAAAAGTTTCTAGTAAATGGAATATATGTGTACACACCTTGGGACAAGCTTGCTAAAAAAAGCCTCCTTGTCCCTTTGACTTACTTGACCGGCCATAGAATCCAAAGAGGACTCGGGCCTTTCTTTTCGTGTCGAAATCACTTAAATACTCGTAAAACTCAACCGTAAAATTTACCCCAAAGTTAATTAGCATTTTTATTCACTTTAAAAATACTTTTCCATTAACCTAGAGTATTCACATGACATATTTTCACTTTAAACCCTTCAAAACTCAATTTGGACATTAACGGACGTGTCGGACTCGTTTTTTTGGCATTTCTCAAAATTCACGGGTCAAACCACCCGGAATACACATAACACAATAATACCTTCCAAAAGGGATTATTAAACACAATAAACCACAATTCATCACATATCTCATAAAAATCATCACCGTCAACACGGTATATAATCTGAATAAACTGACAAAAGTCAAATAGTCAAAGGACTACTAATGAAATTTTCAGAACACAAAAATGGTAAAAGTTACATCCAGTGTCAATCAACACCAAGTTTCTTAATTGTTTACAACCCGAGTGGAGCAAGTATGTCACCATGGTTCGTCACAATCAAACTGGCGGTACAGTTTCATATGACGTGTTGTATAATTCTTTAGTACAATTCAAACCACATGTTCTAGCATCCAAAGCAAGGAAAGTTGCCAAGAATCATGATCCATTAGCCCTTCTTGCTTAATCAAATGCTTCTTCATCACAATCTCATGCAAATTCTTCTTATTCACCATAATCATACTATGTCACACATCATTCATCAGTTGTTGATTATGAAGATGAATATCAATAGGAGTTACAAGGATATTATCAAAAAGGACAAGCTTACAATTGCTATGATGTTATTAGCTCGAGCAATCACTCAGAAGTTCTCCACACCTACCAATAGTCGTCTTTGTACTTCATCAAACAAAAGGAATCAAGCTGTGATTCAGGATGGTCGAGTTGACATACAAACCAAGAATGCAGACTATGGTGGCAATGGTAATAAGAATGCATGGAAACAAAACATGAATCAAGCGTTTAACGCAGGAAATGGAAATGATAACAGCAATCAGATTGTTCAGCATGTACTACGAACTGAGTAAACTTCGGGAAAGGCAAACGTTCAGTGTTATAATTGCAACGAAAATGGCCTCTATGCCCGTGATTTTTAGAAACCTAGAGTTTGTGATGCAAAATATTTTCGAGAACAAATGTTGTTAGCTATAAAAGATGAAGCCGGAAGCAACCTCATCAACAAAGAAAATGACTTCATGCTTGACACTTCATATGGAGAAGAAACAATGGAAGAGTTAACTACTGCAGTCATGTTGATGGCTCAAATTCAACCAGCTAATGGTAATGTTAAGACTCTGCCATCATATGATGCAAAGGCTATTAGTGAGGTAAATGCTTCATCCAAGGTTCATGAACAAGTGAGTCATGAGAAACGTAAAACTATTATTCAAACATCTAATGATGATCAAATTGACTATAATATCATATCTGATGATCCTTATGTGGAAGATAATGGTGGCACGTCTGACCATGATTCAAATGCTCATAAGGAATATCATAAAATTCAAATGCTAGCATATAATGTTCAAAGATAAGCTAAAAATAAAAAACGACTAAACCATGAGCTTAAAAATCAAAAAATGTTGCTACAAAAGGAGCTTGATACATGTAAGGATTGGGTCAAAACATTTGAGTCAAAAACAATTCAATGTTCAAAATATAAAGAAACATGTGAAGAGTTAGAACGTGAATTACAGGCTGATAAGGACACCATTGAGAGAATTTTAAAGAAAAAGATAAAATTTAAAATGATTTTTTCAAAGTTGAAAATGAAAGGCTAATAATTCAACATGAAACTCAGTTAGCTAAAGAGGCTTTTAAAGAACGAGAAGATCGATATCTTGATGATATTGTTGATCTCGAAGAAAAACTGTGTTAGGATCATTAAAAGTGTCGATTATGTGATTTTGTGTTATTTAGTTATTAGTATTTCTTTTGTTAATGTCAATGTAGCTTGTAATAAGGTGTATTATGCTAAAAGAATGAAATAGCATAATTACCAAAGTCTAGGGACTAGAAGTGTTAAGTTAGGAAAATAAAGGAAGGGAAGCCTTCTTCCATTTCCTATAAATACCCCTCTAATCGTCATTAGAGGGTGATGCACTTGTAACAAACTCTTTCATTTTCCTTCCCTTTTATATCATTTGAATTTCAAATACTTGTCCTCTCTCTACTATTCTCTCTATGCATACATGTTTGATATGATTGATTCAAGATTAATGTGACCTATCAAGTCGTATCAATCACCAATAGAGAAGTAGAGTGTTTAATTTGTGAGTTTTTTTCACTTCCGAGAAGCGTACAAAGATGTTCAGAGAATTCGGTTGAAGATTTTGAGCTTTCAAGATCGATTTTGACAGTAAATTTGAGTATTTGGGAGTATCGAATGTAGTTTTATCTCGTTAGCAGTTCTCGAAAGTGATATTCGTGTTCTCGGAAGAAGTTTAGCATTCTCGAAAGTGTTATTCTTGTTTTTTAGCAGATTCAGTAGTAATAATTGTGTAATTTCGATAAGAAATATTTTGTAATAAATATATATGATCTTTCAGTTCTATTGAAAATCGTATATTAGGAGCTTAGTTTCAAACTCGATTTTATCGAGTTTTATGATTTTCACATTTTTAGTTTTATCGAATCTGTGAAATAAGGTTTTGTTACGTTTTAACTCGGAAATAAGCTTTCAAAGTCATAACATACATTCATTTCACGGTTTTATCATGAATTGAAGTGTTGAAAAACAAAATTTCTCAAATTTTACAAATTCGGACGTCAAATTTGGTTTTATCGAATTTGAATTTTAAGGACTTTTGGATTATCTAGTCATCATAAATTTCGGTTTCATCGAATTTGTGGTTAATAATAATCCATAATTGTTGAATTTTGCAAAATTTGGACCTACTGAGTTTGTAGCTAAATCGAGTTTTAGGTTTACCGAGTTTGAATTTCCGAGTTTAATAAGTTTGTAAATTACCGAGTTTGTGTATTGTTCAAGAAGTGTATCAAGTTTCAGACTACTTGATTATCCGAGAACAGTGTTGTCTGAATTTGACAACTGTTACCGAGTTTGATTATATTCTTACAAATATCACTCATTTTCGTCTACAAAGATCCAATCTTTGAATCTTAAAACATGTCGACATCCAAAACATACCAACAATCCCTTGCTGATGCCGGTTCTGAGAATAGGCCTCCCATGCTTGAAAGGGGTAGTTATATACCATGGGCAAGTAGATTCCGAAGATATCTAAACCGAAAGAGAGACAATCGCAAGTGGCTCCTCAAAGAACTTGATGAAGGCCCTTATGAGTTTAAGAATTTCGTTCCTAAAGGCTCGACAATACCGTGATTGAGAAATGTAGAGGATATTGAAGGTGATGACTTATTGCTACATGATGCTGAAATGGAGGTCATGAATATGATTCTACTTTCTATTCCTAATGAGATTTACAATTCTGTGGATGCTTGTACTTTGGCCAAGGATATGTGGAAACGAGTTGAATGATTGATGAGGGGAACTATACAAAACAAAGTTGACAGAGAAATGCGTTTTACAAATGAATTTGATCAATTTGTTGCTGAACCAGGGGAAGCACTTGTTTCTGTCTACAATCATTTTGCTCAGCTAATGAATGATTTGGAACTAAATAACATGAACTTTCCAACTGTTACAATTAACACAAAGTTTCTGAATAGTTTGCAACCAGAATGGTTGAAATATGTGACTCAAGTTCGTCTTGCTAAACGATTGACATTGGATTCGTTTGATGATCTTTTTTATTATCTTCAGCAATTTGAGAAACTGGTTAATGCTTCAAGAGCAAAGAAGTTAGAAAAGTCTCATGACCCTTTGGCTCTAGTAGCACACACGGGTTCATCATCCAGACAAACATCATCTTATTATATGACACATCCTACATCTGTGGTTGCTTATGATGATGAGTACTAGCAGGATGATGTTCACAACAATTTTGAAGATGGTTGCTTATGATGATGAGTAATGGCCAGAATTCAACCAGCTGATCATACTTCTGATGATGGGCCAAGCTATGAGTCTGCATTTATAAGTGAGGTATAATCTTCATCCATCAATAAGAATAATGAACCAATGTATCCAACTTATACTAAAATTATTAACAGTACCATTGGTGATG
This sequence comes from Tanacetum coccineum, assembly GCA_026074375.1. Lineage (NCBI taxonomy): Eukaryota > Viridiplantae > Streptophyta > Magnoliopsida > Asterales > Asteraceae > Tanacetum > Tanacetum coccineum. The sequence goes on from BQNB010121277.1 coordinate 14,650, forward strand.
ATCAAATTAATAGCAATATTAAATTTGATTCATTCAAGGGAAATGTTAATAGTGGCAGTGTTGAAAAATATACAAATGTTCCTGATCTATATGCAGTAGAAAAATTTGCCAGAAATGCATATCAGGAAGTTGAAAAGCAACAAATATTTGCTCAACAAGTCCAAACACAAAACACGCATTTGACTAGTCAGATTGAGATGTATAACGGGTTCAGATTTTGGAAAACATAAACAAGGATAATAATTATCTCAACGAATTTCTTGAAGCTGATGAACGGGCAAAATGTTATAATAAACAAGCTCAGTCTTAATTAATTCATGATCGAGATATCATTTGAGATCTCGAAAAACAACGAGATAAATTAGATTTAGATGTTAAAAATTACAAACGGAAAAATGAGGAATTACAAAAGACTCATTTAATTTTTAAAAGGCAAATGAGTGAAAAAGAGGATACTTATCATGATACTATTCTAGATCTTGAGGCCAAACTGAAAAATAATGTTGATCTGATTTTGAAACTTTGCAATTCTTTACAAGGAATGTTTATACTTAGACCAAAACCATTGTCTGTATATGACCAACAATTAAAACATAGTTTGGGGTATCTGAATCCTTATACACTCAAGCAAGCAATTTCAAAGTGTCTAAAGTTATATGTTTCATCTAGTTTAGGTAATTTAGAAATTCCTTTGAATGTTAGAGATTCTAAGGACACTATTAAGGATTCTTTCAAAAGTCAACAAAAAATGACAGAAAAAATGAATGATCCAATTACTATTGCAAACAAACAAAGTTGTTGGACAATTAACTACAAAAAATTAAATGCGCTTTATAAAGATTTTGTTCCTTAAAAAGAGCTTTTTGTTGAGCAAAAATATTTTCCATCTTCTTCTATTCCCTCGGTTAAGATTCTGGTATCAAAAAATATGCAAAGTGAGTCACCTTTGATCAAAGAATTAGACAAGATAAAAGTCTGTTTTGAAAAGCTGTCTTTGCTAATACAACAGAACTGTAAAAGAGCAAGCATTTTTTACACATCACCGGCAGAAATACAAATCAATGATTTTTGTCAAGATCAAGTTAAACCAATTCTTAACGAGTTGAAGGTTTATCTTGAATTCTTTCAGAATCTATTTCAAAGAGATATAAAAGAAATGAAAGATGTTTTTGAGTCGACAGAAAGTGAGCTTAATGAACTAGAGAAGCAAAATGATTTGTTAAAAGACCAACTTTTGGAAGCATCACTCAAACATGATGTTGAGCTGTGTGTGTTGATTAATCATGAATGTGTAGATAAGATCTTAAATGCTGAACTTGAAAAAGTCAAGAAAAAATCTTTTGAGATTCAAGAGGGATTGCAGGCAAGAATAAAAAATCTTGAAAAAGATGTTCAAAGATGTGAAAAGCAAAGTGTTGATTTTCAATTAAAATTACAACATGAAAAAGAAAAACAAAAATGGGATTCAACTTTGAAGAATAAAACCACAATTCCTCTTGATTACTCTTGGATTTAAAAAATGGAGAAACTTGAGGATGAGAACATGTCTTTAGATTTTACAATGCAATCTTTGATAAAAGAACGAGATAATGCCAAAATGTAATATAAAAAGCTTTTCGATTCAATCAAAAACACGGTCTCAAACTCAAAAGGAAATGGATGAATTAATTGTTCATGTTTCTGAGAAAACATATGCATATGGTGTTATTCGTGCTGAGAATCAGAATCTTTTATCTACTATATCTGAGTTAAAGAAAACATTAGAAAATGTTGAAAAAGGTAAGTCTATAAATACTAAGTTTGACAAAACAAATGGTTATCAATCTCTTTTTTGTGTCACACCACTAAACAAACACGCTTTTCAAAAGAAAACGAATGTTCCCAAAACAGAAGCAAACCATGTTGTGTCAAAACCAGTCACTTTACAAACTTCACCTACAAAACAAACATGGGCAAATCAAAACACAAATGTCATTAGACCAGGAATGTACAAAGTTGTCACAACACAAGAATCATAAATAAACATGACTAAGAGTGCTTTATCTTCTACAGGAATGAATGCTACATCTAGAGTTAGAAGACCAATGAGTAAAGATTCACATGTTGCGTACAGTGTCTTAGATAACTCTAAGAAAGTAGAAAAGAATGTAGCAGTTTATGTTAGGAAAAATAAGCAAACAGATAATACATCTGCAGATGTTATTCCGAACAAGGAAAATGTAATTGATGTTGATGTTGCAAATGCTTCTAAAGCGAAAACTTTGTTATGTGTTTCTTGTATGCAAAATGTGCTTATTCCTTGTCATGATAAATATGTTGCAAAGCATAAGTTGAATGTGCGTTTGAATGTTCGTAGAACCTTTTCCCCTAATTCTAGACAACCAAAATCTTTAGAAACTACTTTTGTAGCTCCTAAGACTAGGTTTTCTGAGAAAAAGACACAATCTAAGACTCGAGATACTACTTTTGTAGTTTTCAAATCTAAGATTGATGTAAAAAGTGCCTCAAAAGCTAAGGATAAGGGGTTCTAAGTGCGCAGCATAAAGCAAAGAAATTTGAGAGATAAATCGTTAAACTGTGTCTAAAAAACTAGATGTCAAACAAGCAAAAAAAAAAAAAGAATTTGCAAAAGTGGTATTTGAATCACAACCAAATGTTATTTGGACTCCTGTCAGCGTAAAACCAAATGTTCATAATACTTGTTCATCTGAGAAACCATCGGTTTCAGTTAAGAAATGGTATCAAATTGCCCAATCTCCGGTTTGTCTCTTCTTGTGTTGCAGGTAGTTCAGATCGTTCGTGGGTCGTTGACATGGTTGTTCAAAGCAAAGATGGTGACCAGTTTCACTATTGAGAAATTTTCAGAAGGAAAATTTATGGGCACCGTTCACTTTAGAAATGATAATTTTACAGCAATCACAGGCTATGGCGATTATATACATGGCAATATTACTATTTGTCATGTATATTATGTTGAAGGGCTTGGATATAACCTCTTTAGCATTGGACAATTTTGTGATGGAGATTTAGAAGTGGCTTTTCGTTCCAATACATGTTACGTATGAAATATGGAAGGAGATGATTTGCTCATAGGAGGACGCGATTCTAATTTGTATACTATCTCCATTTCTGACATGACTGCTTCTTCACCCGTTTGTCTCATGTCCAAAGATACTTCAACAAAGTCATGGTTATGGCACTGAAGACTGTTACATCTTAATTTTGGTACCATAAACGATCTTACCAGACTTGACTTGGTTGACGGTCTACCAAAGTTTAAATATGGAAATGATCACCTTTGTTCTGCTTGTGAAAGGGGAAAAAGCAAGAAGCTTACGCATCCCACTAATTATTATAATAAATTGGTTCCAAGTCATCATTCCAAATTGGAGTTACTTCATATGGATTTATGCAGTCCAATGAGAGTAGCTTCGATCAATGGAAAGAAGTATATACTTGTAATAGTGGATGATTATTCTAGATATACATGAGTTTATTTTCTTCGCTCGAAAGATGAAACTCCAGAGATCATCAAGAAATTCATTGCTCAAGCTCAATTGAATTACAAAGCCAAGTTGTAAGGATGCGTACTGACAATGTACTAATTATCAAACACGACTCTTAAAGCTCATTATGAAAAGTTAGGCATCATGCAACAATTTTCAATTGCTCGCACACCTCAGCAAAATGGATTAGTTGAAAGACGTAATCGTACTCTTGTTGAGGCTGCTCGCACAATGCTTATCTTTTCTAGGTTACCTGAATTTCTTTGGGCTGAAGCAGTGGCTACAGCTTGTTTTACTCAAAATTGGTCAATTATCCATACATGATACAACAAAACACTTATGAGCTATTACGCGGTCGAAAACCGAATATTGCATATTTTCATGTGTTTGGTTTATTATGTTATCCAACGAATGACCGAGGTGATCTTGGAAAAATGAAACCAAAAGCAGACATTGGTGTGTTTATTGGTTATTCAGAAACATCAACAGGCTTTCGAATTTATAACCGACATACCAAAATGATAATGGAGGCTATTCATGTCAAGTTTGACGAGCTCACAGCTATGGCTTTTGAACATGACTGTTTAGAACCTGAACTTCAACGATTCAACAATCATAATTCATCAGCAGAACCAATGAATACTCCATCCAAAGAAGATTTGGATAATTTGTTCGGTCCAATGTTTAAAGAATATTTTGAGCAGGAGTCTTCTGATACACCTATCTATTCCGCTGCAAAACCGACTCAAGTTCATGAAGACTCACCTTGCACATCTTCAATCATTGTTGACACGCATGAGGCTCCTCCTGTTGTCACTACATCTGACGAACAAACTTCTCCAATCTCTTTGACCGAGGTTGATGAATTTAATCAAGAAGACACTGTTGATTTTGATGGTAATGCACAATTTGTTCAATATAATCCTCAAAGTCACAAGGAAATTAAGTCATCTACCACAGCTCTAGAACTATCAAATGTGTAGAATTTCCACCATGTACAACCCTCTACTCACATTTGGACAAAAGATCATCCTCTAGACCAAGTTATTGGTGATCCATCCAAACCTATCATGACTCGCCAACGGTTACACACAGGTTCTGAGGTATGCATGTATACTTTAACCGTCAGTACAATTGAACCAAAGAATATCAAAGAAGCTATGACAAATCATAGTTGGATTGAGTCTATTCAAGATGAGTTGAATCAATTTGAGAGACTTCAAGTTTGGGAACTCGTTCCACGACCAGAAGGAAATTATATTATTGCTCTCAAATGGCTTTGGAAGAATAAGTGTGATGCTAAAAATATTATGGTATCGAACAAACTCTCTTGTGCTAAGGCAATATAAACAGGAAGAAGGCATTGATTTTGAAGAGTCATTTGCTCTTGTTGCTCATCTTGGGGCTGTTCGAATGTTTATTACGCTGCTCATAAGAATATCACTATCTTTCAAATTGGATTCAAAACGGCTTTTTCTCCAATGGTTACCTTTGAAATCAGAAGTCTTTCAGCCCAACCTGATGGATTTATTGATCCAAATTTCAAATAAACGTCTACAGGTTTAAAAAACATCTATACGGTCTTTGCACTGCACCTCGTCGCATGATATGACAAATTGTCTCTGTTCTAAGTGAACATGGGTTTTCACTAAAGGTATTATTGACCCGACTTTTGTTCACACCCGACAGTCACGGGGATGACATATTACTTGTCCAAGTATATGTTGATGACATCATTTTTGGATCAACAAATCTAATTTTTCTAAACGTTTTGCAAATCTTATGAAAAATAACTTTGAGATGTCAATGATGGGTGAATTGAAGTTCTTCCTTGGACTTCAGATTCATCAATCACCCGTGGCATTGTTCATAGTCGTCATAATATGCTAAAGAAACATGGTCTAGATGAATGTGTCTCCATGAGCACACCTATGGCAACAAAGAGACTGGATGCTGATTTACAAGGCACTCTTACTTATCAAACGACTTATCGTCGTATAATAGGAGGGCTTGTGTATCTAACAACCAGTCGACCAGACATAGCCTTTGCTACCTTTGTATGTGCACGTTGTCAAGCACGACCTACGGTCAAACACCTCAAAGAGGTTAAACGGATCTTCCGGTACCTAAGACAGTCCTATAACATGGGATTATGGTATCCGAAGGATTCTGGTTTTAAACTAATTGCCTATTCAGATGCGGACCATGCAGGTTGTAAAGATGATTGTAAAGGCACATAAGGAGGATTGCAATTTTTAGGTGGAAAGCTCGTGAGTTGGAGTTTAAAGAAACCAGATTGTACTGCGATGTCTACTGCATAAGCTGAATATG
>BQNB010121278.1:0-20486 GCA_026074375.1 Tanacetum coccineum
ACCCATTAGGTCAAATATTCACGCAAACCGATGGAATACTTACCCATATGTTTACCCTCAGTTCACCCCCAATAGATCTATTCACAATACCTGCGTTTACTCGTAAGCAATTAATGGTTCATGATATGGAAATAATGACACTGGAGGTACTTAGGCAATAATATATCTGGATAGCATACAGTTGGAAAAATACTTGTATTCATGGTTTATAGCATGTATCCCCCTCACGGGTTTATAAAGTATTCAAAAGATTTAAAAGCGAGGCTACGAACTCGTCACGCAACCTGAGGGTAATATGTCAAGTCTTAGTATGATGGTTTATGTTTCAAAATTCATTAAGTTTAACGTATTACTTTGATTTATTAATTTATGAAAATATTGTATCACTGTTCGGGCTATCATAATCCAGAGGCCATGTAGTATCGTTTGAGGAGTCAGGGCACTTTAAATCATAAACCCAGCAAACTCGTCAAAACAAATACCCAAATGGAACCCCTCACATGAAATTCCTTAGTAACGTGATACGATTAGATTTTAAGTTTCTTCAAAAGCTAGTCGATGATAAATTGCGTTAATTATATAACGTAATTGTTTTATAATGCATCGATCGTTGATTAATAGCGATAAATGTACCGGGTTTTAATAAAATCGAGTCTTATAATATTAATATATATTTTTATAATTTATATAAAAATATTATATTTTATATTTTTAAGTTTGCAAAAATGGCAATAAATACCCTTGATTTATAAACTTTTACAAATTTAGTCCTTTATAAATAAAGTATATATAATTTAATCCTTTAACTTTAGAACTTGGCAAAATAGCCCCTTGTAGTTATAACTTTAGGAAAATGACATTTTCAGCCCCTCTAGTTATAAATTTTAGAAAGTTACGATATATACCCCTATGCATGAAAACATTTGCAAATCAAGTCCAAAATTCAAAATTTTGATATTTTTGAAATCCAAAAGAGTTTTGTAGCTTATGGCTTAATAGATTAAGCTAAAATAAGATGTTTTAACGTAACAAAAGTTTAGAAAAAGGATTCGTTAGCTAGAAAATCAAAACGGGTCTTTATATATGATCTTAAGAGTATTATGAACATTCTAAAATAGATTATGAGCTTATTGAACACTAGTAGTTGAAAAAGTGAAAGAAAATAACAAATGCCAGTGTTGAGAAAAAACAAATAACAAAAAAACAAAAACTAAAAAAAAAAATAAAAACACAAAAAAAAAAACAAAACACAATAAAATCAAAAACACATAAAAAAAAAAAAAAACAAAAAAAAAAAACCCAAAAAAAAAAAAACACAAAAAAAATCCCCCCGTCAGTTGGGGGGACCACCCCCCCAAAAACCCCCCCAACCACCAACACAAGCCACAACACCCCGTCACACCGCCACCTCACCCCCCCTGTTTTGCTGTCGAAGTTCGTGTACAGATTTTAAGCTTACTTGAGCTAAAATAGTCAGATATTGAGGGTTTTGGGTTCGTACGCCTAGAAACGACTTCAAAGCTTCTTTCTCTTGATTTCTTGGCTTCTATTCTGATCTTGGGGCTTCTATTGATCTTCTACTACTGCTAAGGAATGGCTAGAACTCCATTTGAGTGTGTGTGTTTGAGTTTGAAGGATGAAATGAAAGGGTGTGTATGTTTCAGCTTATATAGGGGTGAAACCAACTTGGTGCCCAAGTTTTCTTGGTGGTTAAGGGTCAAGGGCTGTAGGGAGATGACTAAGGGATGATAGGTGATGAGTATGGAGATCTAGGAGTGTATATTTGAATGGTGGAAGGGTGTAAAGGTGGTTCAGTTTACAAAGGGGTGACAAGGAGGTTTTTGGAGTGCAAGTAGCTTACAAAGAGGTGATGGAGGTGCTTGTAAGGTTCTTAGGGTGGTAATAGGTTAGTCATAGAGGAGATTGAGGTGTTAGAGTGCTAGCTTAGGTTTAAAATGGGTCAAAATGAAAGAAAAAGGATGACGGGTGGTTTAGGGTTTCGGGTTAGGGTTTTTAGTATTTAAAATGTGTATTAGGGTTTAGGATTAGGGTAGTTAGGGTTTAGGATAAAGGTTTAGTGTTAGGATTAGGGTTTAGGATTAAGGTTTAGGTTTTAAGTGAAATTAGGGTTTTAGGGTTTCGTTTAGGGTTTAGGGTTTTAGATTAGGGCTTTAAGATGACTTTGATTTAGGGTTAAGAAACCATGCATTAAATGCTTGTACCTTGTGCTAGAGTGGTGGTAAGAAACTAATGTGATTTAGGAGGTAAAATTACCAAGCTTGGTTTTCTTGCATTATTGACTTGTATATTGAGCTTAAATAAGTTGTACATTGACTAGGAGGAAAATTTATTTCAAATGTTATGCATTGTACACTTGTACACATGCTTGAAGGTTTGCAACATTCCTTTAAAATGTATAAATGTCACACCCCCAGACGGGGCCTAGACGGAATACGTGTCCGAGGGCGTGACGTCATAACAATCCGATCACAAAGCAATAAAGAACGACCACTAATCATGGACGTTTGAAAAAGTTTACTCGTCGCATAAAATAAAATAAATTTAAGTTTTACAACCCATAATAATTAAGTTAAAAGTAGCGGAAGCATAACAAAGTTTTGATAATGACAACGAGTAAATAATAGATAAATCTTGAAATTGGTGATGTCACATAGCACATAAACTCCACATAGCATCAAGAATCGATCCAAGCTAAGCACCTGAGAAAACATGTTTAAAACGTCAACATAATGTTGGTGAATTCATAGGTTTAAGTTAATACAAGAGTGGACCACAAGATTTCAAAACGTATGCGACTACTATAACAGATATAGTATCACATAAAAAGTATTTACTATTGCACTAAGCTCAAGACACTGAAGCTAATAATCAACAGGGCATGCTACATCCTGTCGCATAGTATTCCTGCCCTTAACCGGTGTCCCAAACCAAAGACCACCATAATGCACAATCGACATGACATATATCCGTTTGTTCTTCGTTAAGTGGAACCAAAGCGGATAGGGATAATTAGTCCCAATAGATCTATTTACTCACTCGCGCTCCCTCAACCGGTCCTCCGGTCGAGAAACTAACAGTTCATGATAATTTGGGCAGTAGTAGGTTTGTAAGCAACTTAGGCAACACATAAACATGTAAAACTCGCGTAAAGAACTTGTGTCCAATTTAAAAGCAAACAATGTTTCTCACCCCATGGTATAAAGCATTTGTAAATCAGTAAAAATGTGGGGCTATGAACTCACCTTAGCAAGGATAAGCGATAACCACAACAAATGATGAAGATATAAGGAGGTCTAGCCGCGACCTAGAGTAAATATGGGTATGACTTAGCATTCGTCAAAGAAACAAGTAAAGCATCCATGTTCATCATTTAAAGCATCCAAGTGTGTTTGCGTTTTAGTAATAAAAGACTTTGAAACTTTACCATGTCTTAGTTAAATCCCGACACTCGCAAAAAGTTACTATTTTTAGATACTTTCCTTTTTAGGAAACTTTTTAGTTTCAAAACGTTAATAGCGTCCCCTATTTTCTTAAGTTTCCGTATTTTACAAATTGCTTAAACAATTCTAAACCGCCTAATCCTTATGTTTAAATCGCCTAAATGCCCAATTCGTACCATTTTTAATAATCCTACTTTTTATTAAGGTCGTCACCTCAAATAGTCTTTCATGACCTTTCTAGTAGTTCTAACTAATTACTTAACATTCTTATATGTTTTGCTTGCATTTAAAACATCCAAAATCGTCCGAAAGTGCCCGAAACCCCCTTTTTCTCTATTCAATTTAAATGCAAGCAATTTTATAATTAGAGTGTTTCTTAAAAATCTATCTTTCCGATTTGTGGTAAAAATGTCTCTCGTTTTTTACTTTTAGGCTAAGCAGTTGCCAACAATTTAATAAAATCTCATTCCGGACAACTTTCGTGCTTTATACTTAAGCCGATTCGGACCCGAAGGGCTCCGAATCGCCCGTTTTAGCTGCTGATCTGGTCATTAAAATTTCCATTTTCGCCGAAAAATGTTTCGAGTTTCTTTTGGCCATAACTTGGTCGTTTTATGTCCGATTTAAAGTGTGTTATATGAAAAATTATCTATTCGAAATAAGCTCTTCAAAAACTACTTTTACGTCTAATGAAAACATTTTTAAGTCATTCAAAACCCCAAAACAAAGTCGGGACAACAAGGTTGTTCTACCAAAATACGCCCAAAAATCAACCCAACTCGCATATTAGTGCCTAATCTAGCCCTAATATTTATTTACCAACAACCAACCAACAAAACTAAACCTTAATCCACCCTAATATCTATTGTTGCAACTCTCATCAACTCTCAATCTCGCCAAGAACATAATATAAAACATAAACATAAAGTGGTAACAATGTTTACTTCCATTTTATAAAAGATGACAAAATATTAACTTATTTCTTTTGTAAAAATTAACACAACACATGGATCTTTATGAACAAACATAGATCTATAGAAATAATGGATGAAACCAAATAAGGATCATGTAAAACTTACAAATCAAGAAGAATATGTAGCAAAAACACTAGATCTATACCCACAAACTATAGATCTATAAAACCCCAAATAATCTTGCAAACCCTAACTTTATAATTCTTGAAATCTTTGAAAAATAACCAACCAACACTTGGATCTACCTTAGATAACCTTAGAAGTGAACTTAGAATACTTGGATCTTGCTAGAAATCAAAAGTTATGGATGTGTTTGTGGGTTGAAGGTGTGCCGTGAGCTAGAGAGCAAGGGGAGGAAGAAAGAAAATTGTTGGTGGCTTTGAGATAAAATGAATACCCTAGGTGTGAGATATGTGTTGTATTTATAGTCCAAATGCTAGGGTTTTAGGGTTAAATGTGCACACAAGTGACCAACACACACCAAAGGTGTGTGTCACCCTTTGCTCGGCCGAACTAGGCACAAGGACCATTATGGTTCAAGTTTTTCTAGCCAAAGTTCACTCAAGATGGATATGGTTCAAAGTTACTAGTCAAATGTGTAAGAATTGTGTAAGTATTCACATGCAAGTGTTGTATGATAAGTATACACATGAGAGTGACACTCTCATGTGTCATTTTCCAAGTTTATATGCACACATGGGTGAGGCTTTCAAAATAAGATGCCAAATCTTTAATTTAGAGTTCAAGTATACATGTTGTTGTGGTTGAGGCGCCACATTTGGCTAGGGAAAAGAGGTGAACGAAATTTTTAGTAGTATGACACTAGAAATACGATAACTTGAGTTTACACGAAAAGATTTCGAGTTTTCGGGGTTCCGTTTGGTCAAAAACGCGAAAAACGCAATTTAAAGGATAAAACCCTAAAATTAATATCGGAAGTGATTAAAAATCACGAAACACTCAGGAAAGCTAATATAACACATATAATGCCTAAATTAATTTATAATCGATGTCGGAACGCGTCCGACGATGTTTTTCAGTTTTTACGCAGTTTAGTTCCCCGGTAAACTGTCAGATTTAAACGTAACGTATAAAATTTAAAGTAGATGACCGGAGTGGGTCGGAATACTAACCGGGAATTTACGGGGTGTGACATGTCCTTCACTAGATGATCCAATTTTCTTGAGGCCACGGCTTCCTCTATTTGCTTCTTCAACTGATAACAGTCATTGGTGTTGTGGCCTTTGTCCCCATGGTAGTCACATAACTTATTCAAGTTTTTCTTTTCAGGAGTTCAGATCAAAGGCGGTGGTTCTGGGAAACTTACGCTTTCCATGGCGAGGATTTCTTTCAGAGTCTTGGTAAGCGGGGTAAAAGTGTCTTTTCTAGGATAAGGAGTGTACACCCCCATATTCCTTCATGCTTCCCTTGGTCCGCCCCTGTTTCTGGCTCTTTCAGGTCCTCCGATCCATGTCGGACGAACGTATCCCTTGTCTCCTTGAGAAGGACGGACCATTTATGCCGATCCAGCGACCACTTCTCCCCTAATAAAGGATCTGACCCTTTTGAACATTTTGTCTACCATTTTGGGTATTTTGTCATTGAGCTTCTTGGCAAGCTCTGGATGATTATGACCGTGAATGAAAGCTGAGATGCGTAGGACCGGAGGGACTCCCTTTATATGTGAGCTTTCAGATTTAAACCGGTCCATGAAAGCTTGCAAACCCTTATTCTGCTATCATTTGATGCCCATTTCCTTCCCCCTTAGAAGAGCTTTATCCTCAAAGCTTAAGACGTAGCTTGAGATGCGGGTACAGGGTTAGCAAAAAGATGAGGTACTATCCTTTACATTTGGTCTTACGCGTTCCCAGGTAAACTCGGACCTCTTCTCTAGAATCCAAACGGTACCTTCACGATTGAATGCGACGTTGCTTCAACGCTTGACTTCACGTCCATAATCTCAACCGGTTCTTCAATGAAATTAAGCTTTTCATCAATGTGGATTTCGTCCAATGGAATCGCGAGCGGTTCATCGGATAAGCACTTCTTAAGGTTCGAGACGTGAAAGTACATGAAACACCGGCTTAGTCTCCTCTAGTAATTCTATTCGATATGCAACTACCGTTCCCAACCTTGGCTAGAATTTTAAAAGGTCCAGTATATACGATGGTCATCCAAGCTTCCCCGGTTGCCGAAACTTATTAACACCTTTCCGCCAGGGCGATACTTTAAACTTAACCTATCCCCAACCGTGAAACTCTAATGGCTTAACGTCTCTAATCAAGGCGTAGCACTTTGTCGAGATCACGTGAACTTGCATACGATTGCTTGATTTGGATCATCTTCTCATTGTCTCCACGAATAAGTTCTGGTCCAGTATGCTAGCGTCTTCTCCCACCTCACCCAACAGACTAGGTGAACCGCAATTTGCGACCATACAACCCTCAAAAGGAGCCCTCCTTAATACTTTGTAAGATAACTTGAAATTTGTAGAGAATCACACCTGTCACAACTAAGTCACAGCAGAAAAAGAGTATAATGAGCCCCATCCCTTCCCGAAATCTATCACACATGCTCCTGAGTGAGAGCATTGTCTTCCAGTGTTGGATAGTCCCTCTGGTCACTTTTGAGCACCTGTTTCTGAGGGGGTGATTGCACGTCATCAATATCTAATTGAGTTCCAAAAGCTTCTTGAAGAATTGCAGAATTAAGGACACGAACCTACCCAATCGGCGATCAGAAGGATGATCGAAACAGGCACTCCATGTCTCGACAAAATCTACTTCTTTCCAAGATATTTCCCTGTGTCATTTCTCCATTGATGTTCAATCTCCTTAGCAGGCAGAAAAATGAGCAGATTTAGTGAGTCGATCGACTATAACCCCTGATCATATCTTGCCCACTGCCAGTTTTTGTAACTTTGTCCACTAATCCATGATTTAGTTTTCCATTTTCCATTTATGGATTTTTGGCTGATACCATAGACCTGACGGTTTTTTGTAGCTGACTGCTTTAAAACCTTTGGGTGCGCAAGTCATATCCTTTTCTCACATACGTGGCAATTTCTGCTATCATGTTGGGCCACCAGTATAGCTTCTTTAAATCTTGGTACATCTTGTCCGATCCAGGTTGATCGAATACTTTGACTTATGTACTCGTGTATAATCAAAGCGTCTCAAGATCACCAAACATATATCCAGCTCTTATTCTTCAAACACAACGTTCATCTGCTTAACGTGGCTCCAGTAACTTAATCATGCAATGCAAATTCCTCGTTCTGAAATTCTCTTCTTTTCTCCCTCCAACCTTAAGCATTCATGATCCCGTGCAGGGAGGTTCAAACCGATTGTCATAACCAAGGCTCGAACTCGTAGTGGCTTAGGTCTATTCTTTCGGCTCAACGCATCAGCCACCACATTCGCCATCCGGGGTGGTAGCAGTAACTCGCAGTCATAGCACTTAACAGTTCTAGACCACCACGTACGTTGCCTCATATTCAAAACTCTTTCTGATCTAGAAAAGTTGCAAACTCTTATGATCATGTACTCAACGCACTTCGCGCCGTAAAGGTAACGTCTTCACATCTTTGAGATCGAACACCACGAGCTTCCCAATTCCATAACATGTGTCATGTAGTTCGGTTGCTCAAGTAGGATTTGAGTCTTGGCGGGAAGCATAAGCTATAACTTTCTCTTTCTGCATCAACACTGCGCCTAATCCCTTATGAGAAGCATCACAATATACTACGAAGTTTTCACTTCCCTCGGGCAATGCCAAAATCGGTGCACTACACAACTTTTGTTTCAATGTTTGGAAAGCAGTTTCCTCCTTTTCACCACTAATTTGACTTTACACTTTTTCTGAGTCACTTTGTCATAGCTTGGCGATCTGGAGAATCCTTCGATAAATCGTCGGTATAAACCGGCAAAGACCTAGAAATTTGGCGGAATTCTGTTGGAGTTTTGGGTGAATCCCCAATCCTATGAATTGACTCAATCTTCGTCAGGATCACCGTGAATGCCTTCGCTAGTCAAATCACGTGTCCAATAAATTATACCTTCGACAGCAGAAAGTCACACTTCGTGAACTGGCGTCCCAATTCATCCTTCTTGATAATTCCAAGATAGTCTAGATGTACATCCATATGTCTTCTTTGGATCTTAAGTAGATAATATGACAGTCGATGACATGATCACGAACCTTAACTAGGTATGGTCTGCATACCCTGTTCATCAATCCAATGAACACTAAAGATGCCGGCGCATAATCAACCACCCGAAGGGCACTATGGATCTCGTATGACCATTAAGCGATTTCTAAAACACCGTCTTTGGGATATCCCTCGATCACGACTCTGAGTTGGTGTAACCCAACCTCAATCGATCTTTGAGTACACACTTGACTCCTTGGTAATTGATCAAACCATTCGTCGATTCCTCAGCAAGTTGGTAACATTTTTCACAGTAAAGCTTGTTAAGTTTATTACGTAGTCGATACACATTCGGAAAGAGCCGTCTTTCTTTTTAGACAAACAGAAAACCGAGCTCCCCAGGGTGAGAACTTGTCCTTATAAATCTCTTGCAAAAGTTTCTTTGAAATTGAGTAGACAATTCTTCCATCTCTGACGGTGCTAACCTATACGGGGCTCGAGCTACAGGTGCAGCACCTGGGACTAAGTCAATTTGAAATTCGACTTGTCGTGTGGGTGGTAGTCCAGGTAAGTCTTCTGGAAAAACTTCTGGAAAGTCCCGTACAGTCGGCACATCTTCAAGTCGCTTCTCATTCGACTTGTCTTTGTTTTCCTTCACCGTAACTTGTGCCAGAAATAGTTGACAACCTTTCTCTATATACTTCTGGGCCTTTTCACATGATATAATGCTCAACTTTGATTTCTTCTCCTTGGCACCTTTGTCTCCTTGAGAACAGTCCAAATTTCATTTCCATAAGGAATACGCACTATCTTCTCGTCACAGACAATCACTGCATGATTCTTTGCTAACCAATCCATGCCGATGATAACGTCGAAACTACCCAACTCTATAGGCATCAGGTCGATATTAAATGGATGTCCTAACAATCCTAATGTACAGCCCATAAGCACAGTGTTGGTTTCTGAAGTCCTTCCGTCAGCTAGTTCGATAGCGTAACTAACATCTAAGGCATAGGGTGTGATGTCTAGCAATGCACTAAAAGTATTTGATACGAAACTCCTATCGGCGCCAGAGTCAATAAAATACCATGATGATACGGTAAAGAAGGAACTATCGGTGACATTGTTGAACCTGGGTTTAGCGTCACCTCCTCCTAGTGCAATGCTCTGACGTCTTGCATCAGGGAACACTTGCTTTGTTTCTACGGTTTTTGGTTTCTTGATCGGGGGGCATCTTTCCGGTAATGTCCATGTGGCTCACACTGTTCAAAACAAGTCACAACCCTCTGATTTACTATTTGGCCTCTCTGGGTGGGGGTAGTGGGATTGGTAACCCTGCAATTTCTGGTCAAATGTCCAACCTTGTTGCACTTTCCACATCTTATGGTGCAAGGGCCTACATGATGAAGCTTACACTTTTTTGCATGACGACAAGTAACCTTCTATCATCTTCACCCCATCATTGTTTTACCACCATCCATAAGACTCTAGCAACATTCCAGTCCTCGCAGTATTCTGCGTTTGTGGGGTGGTTGTTGGGCCCATGTTGTTTCCATAGTTGTTGTCCAATCGTCTCTTGTTTCTCTGCATTTCCTCACAGCATAACCCTTCAACTTTTGATCCATCAAGTTGTTGGAAATACGGACAACATCTTGTAGTCTCGTAGGTTCTGCAGCAATCACATTTCCTTGGATATTATCGGGAAGACCTCCAATAAATTTCTCCAACAACCGATCTTCTCTCCTCGGAACCAATCATTTTGTGGCACATTCATGGTGAGTTCCTGGAACCTTTGAGTGTAACTAGTGATGTCATTGTTTTTCACCGACAGATTCCACAGCTCGGTTTCCATCTTTTGGATCTCATTTCTCGGGCAATACACTTCAGTCATCAGTTTCATCATATGCAACATCAGTTTCGATGGTTCTCTTGTGAGAGTTCCACCAGGTTAGTGCACTGTCGAGTAAGGTACAAGTTGCATACTTCACTTGATATTTCTCCGGACAGTTGCTGATGTGAAACACAGTCTCCATCTTCTCACTCCACCTTATCAGACCAACCACTCCTTCGGTTCCTTTAAAACTTGTTGGTTGACACTTCATGAAGTCCTGGTAAGTACATTCACGAGCAACCAACCTATCGCCTCTTCCATTCACATTGTGGTTCTCATTTCTGTCACCGTTGTCACCTCCATGGTTTCCATTTCCATTTCCATTTCCATTTCCATTTCCATTGTTATTCCCATTCCCAAGTTCAAGATTTTGGTTAACTTGATGAGCTTCTAGAGCTGCGTTCACACGTTGATCGATCATTTCTTCAATTGCGGCGTGGGTCATTCCAGAACGAGTGTTTGTCATTGTTCTACATCACAAGACACAACCCATAGTGAGATTTTTGAAACGAATATACAGCATCAGGTAATGATAATTTAATACATGCTATGAAGTAAAATTTAATTGTAACACGTTTGCCAGGAAAAATAAATAACAATATAGATAAATAAGCGAGAGAATCAAAACAAGCTTTTCATTTCATAAATAAAAGCATAATTCGGTTACAACCAATATCCAAAATAGGTTCATGATCCACAATTATTTACTGCTAATACCTAGACCTAACCATTGGCCTAATGTCCTACATGATCAGGGTGCAACTAGACTATGGACGAAAGCCGAAACGCCTCCCAAGATACGACTCCAACCTCCTAAGTCTCCCTCGAGCATCATCACGATCCCTACGAATCTGACGAAACTCCTCCTGTGAAAGGGACATATGAAGACGAAGGCTACTCACACGATCCCTCTCAATATCCAACATAGCACGAACCTTGAGGTTCTCCAACCTCAAGCTATAGATCATCTCAGCCATCCTAGCCCTGTCTCCACTACAATCAACCTGATCGCCAGGAGCCTCGCAACCATCTCTTACATCTCAATCCCAACAATCCAATCAACAAGAACCTCAGACATGTTGATGTAAAAGTCACGCAAACAGCATTAACCCAAGACAACCGGCGTATCCTCGACTGAACCTAACAATGCCATCCCTAGTGCCAGATGAGTCAGGAGAATCCATCCCATCTGGCCTACAATCTCCATCCTTACTAACGCGTCAGTCAAAGTCGATACCTACCTCAAATTCATCTGTGCTCTCCATACGCTGCGTCAGCCTCATACTCCCTTCTGTGTCATCTATCCAGGCATCTCCTATGGTCAAACCTACATATCTCCAACCTCATCACCCATCACTATACTAACTTCCCATAACAACCCAGTCCCTGTAAGACCAACCTCGGCATCCTCCTCTATGCTAGCCTCCATGAATGATGAATCTCTATACCGCTTTATGCGGTGGTGAGAGAGTCAGCAGATCAAGTAGGAACTAAGGATCCCGTAACTGGCATAGATAATGGGTGCGAACTCAACTCGTTGATCACCATCTCTTACAGTGGTCCAGCAATAATGTGAAAATAAAATGTCATGTGTCTCTCTGGTGAACCTCCCTGAGTGATAAACACTGATGTAGTCGGTGGATACAAAGTAGATAGTGGAGCAGCACACCAACGACGAAATGCCTCACTACGTCGTGGTGCTCTCCTCGGAGGGTAACACAATCTGGGTGATACATCTCTAGTCGAAGATCCCGAATGAGCCTGATCTGACACATCCAATCCCAAAGAATGAACTGGCGAAGAATCCGAAGATGAACTGGAAGAAGATGAGTGATGATCTGGAGAACGAGGTGGTGCATGCCTCGATGCTAATCTGCGAGCTGGTAAAGGTCCAACTCTCTTCCTTGCAGTCAACAACTTACGCGGCCCGTTAAGATGGGTGCGGTAAGGTCGACCAAAAGGAATAGCCTCCCCGGGTCGGATAAGAGTCGCTGACCGTCGACGAATCCCGGGAGGGGCAGTAACAGGGTCATAGGAACACAAGTGATTGAGGAGGACTTGTTGTTTACCCGCTCCTCCCAACGAGCAAGGTAGCAACATAAGGGTCCTGCAGTGGTGGTCCATCAGAAGAATCAGGCCTCAAGAAAGAATCGTGCATATTGAATGGTGAAATAGCTGGTAGCGGGGAAATGTGCTCTGGTGAAGTCATCTCATCTGGTGAATCAGAATCGGAACCCGTATAAGGAACCAAGCCACACAATCCAGTGGGTGAAGCGACAAGAGTCGTCTCAACCATAGGAGCGGCAGAGGAAATAACAGGAGCAATAGTAGAAGTCTCTAGAGCAACCACTAAGTAAAGAATAACAGTATGGATATCCACCAAAAGAGAATAAACACCGCGAGGGCGGATGATCCCACACTCTCATCCAAAGAATCAGAAAAATTAATTATAGGCTCTGACGCTGCCATAATCTGCACAAAGCAAAAGATTATATAAAAATCTCCTTTATATGAACCATGCAAGGCATAAATAATGCTAAAATAATGCAAAGTAAATATGGCAAATATGATAATACCTCATACGTATATAATAGTAATCTTATATATATGAATGCAGCAAGGATAGGCAACAAGTAAGCACAATTAGAGGCGCATAGGATCACATACTAGTTATAGACCAACTAGTATAAACTACATGGTTTCTCTATACCGATTGCTCTGAATACCAATAGTCACACCCCCAAACGGGCCTGACTGAATACGTGTCCGAGGTGCGTGACGAACATAACAAATCCGATCACAAAGCCACTAAAGAACGACCAACTAATCATAGGACTTTTGAAAAAAGTTTTACATCTTTCATAAAAATAAAATAGATTAAGTTTTACATCCCATAATAATTAAGTTAAAATAGCGAAGCATAACAAAGTTTTAATAATGACAACGAGTAAATAATAGATAAGTCCTTGGAATTGGCTGAAGTCACATAGCACATAACTCCACCTTATCAATCAGAATCATCCAAAGCATAAGCACCCTGAGAAAACATGTTTAAAACGTCAACATAATGTTGGTGAATTCAAGTTGTTTAAGTTAATACAAGAGTGGACCACAAGATTTCAAAAACGTATGTGAACTACTATAACGAATACAACATCAATAAAAGTATTTACTGTTGTAACTAAGCTCATGAACACTGCAGCTATTTAACAACCAGGGCATGCTACATCCTGTCGCATAGTATTCCTGCCCTAAACCGGTGTCCCAAACCAAAGACCACCATAATGTACAATCGACATGACATATATCCGTTTGTTCTTCGTTAAGTGGAACCAAAGCGGATAGGGATAATTAGTCCCAATAGATCTATTTACTCACTCGCGCTCCCTCAACCGGTCCTCCGGTCGAGAAACTAACAGTTCATGATAATTTGGGCAGTAGTAGGTTTGTAGGCAACACATAAACAGGTAAAAATTTGCGTAAAGAACTTGTGTCCAATTTAAAAGCAAACAATGTTTCTCACCCCATGGTATAAAGCATTTGTAAATCAGTAAAAGTGTGGGGCTATGAACTCACCTTAGCAAGGATGAGCGATAATCACAACAAGTGATGAAGATATAAGGAGGTCTAGCCGCGACCTAGAGTAAATATGGGTATGACTTAGCATTCGTCAAAGAAACAAGTAAAGCATCCATGTTCATCATTTAAAGCATCCAAGTGTGTTTGCGTTTTAGTAATAAAAGACTTTGAAACTTCACCATGTCTTAGTTAAATTCCGACACTTGCAAAAAGTTACTATTTTTAGAAACTTTCCCTTTTAGGAAACTTTTTAGTTTTAAAACGTTAATAGCGTCCCCTATTTTCTTAAATTTCCATATTTTACAAATCGCTTAAACAATTCTAAACCGCCTAATCCTTATGTTTAAATCGCCTAAATGTCCGTTTCGTACCATTTTTAATTAATCCTACTTTTTATTAAAATCGGCATCTCAAATAACCTTTCATGACATTTCTAGTTGTTCTAACTAATTACCTAACATTTCTATATGTTTCGCTCGCATTTAAAACATCCAAAATCGTCCGAAAGTGCCCGAAACCCCCTTTTATTATTCCAATCAGCAAGCATTAATTAGAGTGTTTCTTAAAAATCTATTTTTCCGATTTGTGGTAAAAATGTCTCTCGTTTTTGACTTTTAGGCTAAGCGGTTGCCAACGTTATAGTAAAATCTCATTCCGGACAACTTTCGTGTTTTATACTTAAGCCGATTCGGACCCGAAGGGCTCCGAATCGCCCGTTTTAGCTGCTGATCTGGTCATTACATTTTCCATTTTCGCCGAAAAATGTTTCGAGTTTCATTTGGCCATAACTCGGCCGTTTTATGTCCGATTTTAAAGTGTGGTATATGAAAAATTATCTATTCGAAATAAGCTCTTCAAAAACTACTTTTACGTCTAATGAAAACATTTTTAAGTCATTCAAAACCCCAAAACAAAGTCGGGACAGCAAGCTATTTTTATCGAAAGTGCCACAAAAATCAACCCAACTCGCATATTAGTGCCTAATCTAGTTCAACCTTTATTTACAACTAATCCACCACAAAACTAACCTTAATCCAACCTAATCTCTATTGTTGCAACTCTCATCAACTCTCAATCTCACCAAGAACATATTATAAAACATAAACATAAAGTGGTAACAATATTTACTTCCATTTTATAAGAGATGACAAATATTAACTTATTTCTTTTGTAAAAATTTACACAAACACATGGATCTTTTATGAACAACATAGATCTATAGAAATAATAGATGAAACCAAGTAAGGATCATGTAAAACTTACAAATCAAGAAGAGCAAGTAGCAAGAACACTAGATCTATACCCACAAACTATAGATCTATAAAAACCCCAAATAATCTTGAAAACCCTAACTTTATAATTCTTGAAATCTTTGAAAAATAACCAACCAACACTTGGATCTACCTTAGATAACCTTAGAAGTGAACTTAGAATACTTGGATCTTGCTAGAAATCAAAAGTTATGGAAGTGTTTGGGTGGTGATAGTGTGCCGTGAGCAAGGGGAGGAGAGGGAGAGAGATGTGTGAAAATTTTGTGGCTAGTGAAATGAGTTATAACCCTAAGTTGAGATATGTGTTAGTATTTATAGCACAAGACTAGGGTTAGGAGGGTTAAGTGATGCATACAAGTGACCAACACACCAAGAGTGTGTGTGTTATGCGGTTCGGCCAAATAGGGCTCACAAGGACCAAGATGGTTCAATTTTTCTAGCCAAGGTTCACTCAAGATGGATATGGTTCAAAGTTTGCTAGTCAAAGTTGTAAGAGTGTGTAAGTAAACACATGGTCTTAACAACATGAGAAATGGTGCATGAGAATGACATTCTCATGTGTCACTATCTTGTGTAAGCATGAGCACATGCATGGGATTTCAAGAAAGATGCTTGTTGATTTAATTTAGAGTTCAAGTATACATGTTGTTGTGGTTTAGGCGCCACATTTGGCTAGGGAAGAAGAGGTGAATAAAATTTTTAAGCTTAGGGTATAATATTATCGATAACTTGAGTTTACACGAAAAGATTTCGAGTTTCTGGGGTTCCGTTTGGTCAAAAACGCGAAAAACGCTATTTAAAGGATAAAACCCTAAAATTTATATCGGAAGTGATTAAAATCACGAAACACTCAGGAAAACTAATATAACACATATAATGCCTAAAATAATTTATAACCGATGCCGGAACGCGTCCGATGATGTTTCTCAGTTTTTACGTAGTTTAATTCCTCGGTAAACTGTCAGATTTAAACGTAACGAATAAAATTTAAAGTAGATGACCGGAGTGGGTCGGAATACTAACCAGGATTTTACAGGGTGTGACACCAAGTAGTTCGGATTTATCTTGTAAAGGACTCCTTGTATCTATAAAAGGAGATCCTAGTTTAAGGTTTATCATAGGTCGTTTATGCTTAAGAGTTTTAGATACATTCTAGAGAAAGAATAGCTTCAAGGTTTGTAACCCTAGTACTACAAGAGTACTCGTATTATTCTAATAATATTGAAGCAGTTTGTGGTTTATTCATTGTTCTTTGGTTGTCACTATTTCATTGTTAATTACCTCTAGAGTATCAAAGTGTAGTTTCCGCATACACTTTGGTATACAAACAAAGTCTCAATCATTGTTATTTTGGATTCATCCAAGGTAACAAACACTTTACAACGTAAATGTTCTCACCGTTAGCCCTTCTCCTTTCAAAACAGCCCGTTAGCCCTCCAACGTGAATCGTTAGTGAACCGTTTGTCCGTAATTGAGTTTTAATCCACCATTAATCATTTCAAGCTCAAAAATCGTGCACCGTTCAACATTTTAAGCTCACAAATCGTTAACGAAAGTTCAAATTCTTCAACGACAACAACGATCTCAACATAAATTCATCTCTGTTTTACGGTTTCTTCTTGATTTTGTAAAATCCCGCGAAAGATACAATTCTTTTCTCGGTTTTAATCAAAGATTTGTAAAATCCCGTTAACATTAATTGATTTTAATCCACTACAACAATCACTTTACCTACTTAAGATCCGATATCCATTCACAACATCAAAATGTCAAATACCAATACCAATTTGCAAACTCAAACATCAAGTGTTCTTCACAATGACACAGTTTCTTCGTTTTCAATTTCTAAAGATCAAGAGAAGAACACAAACTTTCAAGAATTAAATGCAAACATCTTCAGAGCAATTCCAGTCACAACTCAAGTTTCTCATAAAACTTTTTACAAGATTTTGTGTAACAAGCCTATCATCAAGATAACATGTCCACTCAAGACTTGGATTTACTAAAGATCATCTTACCAATGAAACAATTTCTCAGACTGAGTGCAAGAACTACTATACAAAACTCAAACAACTTTTGAAAATGCTTTTCAGTTCAAAAATCCAAAGCGCGTAATGCAGAAATTATACAAGGATATGAATGCACAATCATTTTTACGATGCAATGAGTCTTTTAACATGGATTCCCTTGGAAATACATGCTTGAGTTAATTCTACATCAACAACGAACTCCACAATTGTTATACAAAAGAAGTTGATGCAAAACACAAGAAGATCATACAAATCCAATTCTAGGCATTGAATGTTGGTTATTCATTGAAAGTTGATTTAGTTGTCATACAAAACAACTCATTATTAGAAAGAAGAGACATAATTCATAGAATGCATCCAGCAAATTAGTAAAGGAATGCAGCTTGAATTCCTGAAACAAAAGATGCATGCAATCAAATGCAAAGATGTTAAATAGCAAAAGAAAGAGCATGGCATATATTCGATCTCATCATTCACAACCTTCAAGTTCTTTCCAAAAGATGACTTAAAAAGGGCACTTGCATCGAACATTGGAATTCAAACGGGCATTCATGTCACTTTAAGATCGCTTGGTCAAGATGTGATACTTTCATCAAGAACAATGCTCCTCAACGTAGAGCAACTACAAAAGCAACTTAGCAAGATAATTTCAATAAGATGGATCCATGGACAGCCTTTTTTTTTTTTTTTTTTTTTTTTGGGTGGTAAACAACCATTCCTAAAAGTTATTCGATTTAAAGTTTTAACATTGGACTTATGACATCAAATGACAAAGGACCATACGTACTATTGTTGAATACACTAGAAGTCTAGGTTCAACCCTTCAAGATACACTACTCCAACACCTAGGTAATGTTAAAAAGTCCGTTGCTGAAAGAACACGTCATCAAAGACAGTATGAAAGTAGGGTGAATAAATACAGATGCAGACGCAAAGAGTAAGATTGATACGGGTAAACATTGTAATGCTAATTTGGTTGACATAAGCAGAAAGGCATTAGGACAGACTCAACCAGTGCAAGATGACAGCAGCAGGTCAGGGAAAGATACAGATGCTGATGAATGCAGATATCAGCACCCATATATGACGAATAGCAATGGACTGAGGTACACTTGACTCTTGAATGCAATGATCTTTGCTATAGGACAACATCATACTGACCAACCAAAACTCATGTTGAAGGTAGGGTTGACTATAATACTGAAACCTGTCAAGTTAACAGTCCTATGCTTGATTTCTCATCACCTGATAACCAAACAACTGAATACTCACAACAATCACTCGATTCTGAAAAGATTTTTCTCAAAGAGACAATGCCCTATTTTAAAAAGATTTTTCAAGATGAGTACAATTGCATTGCATCTCGAACTTAAATTATATCAAAATCAAGCTTTAAAATCAGGGCAACATGGTCAAATTTTGAATGAAACAAGTAATAAAGCCAAGATTAAAAAGGAAATTGATGTACTTGAAACAATGAACATCGAATTAGAACATAGTGTGGCTAAATTACGTAAGGAAAATGAGACTTTGAAAAAGCATTACAAAGATTTGTATGATTCTATTAAAATTACGAGATCTAAGACTATAGAACAGACAACTTCTTTGCTTGCTAATAATGCTGATTTAAAAGCTCAGATTCAGGAAAAGGTTTTTGCAATTGCTGCTTTAAAAAATGACTTAAGGAAGTTAAAAGGAAATAGTGTAGATACTAAGTTTGCTAAAACATCAGTCTTGGGGAAACCGGTTTTACAATCACTAAGAAACCAATCAGTTGTTAGACAACCGAATGCGTTTAAATCTGAAAGGCCTCAAATGTCAAAACAACGGTTTGCCTCCCAAGTTGATGTGAATAACAATTTGTCAAGACCAGTAACTCAACATTATTTGCCTAAGAGAAGAGAATCCGCTTTTGCAAAACCTGATCATATGATTGCATCTAGCTCATCTAGGAATAGTTCTAAGAACATGCCAAGATTTAGTTCAAATGACATGGTTCACAATTACTATCTAGAAGAAGCTAGGAAAAAGACACAAGAAAGAAATAGGAATTCAAAATCTAGTGTGATGCATACTGCTAGTCCACAAAACACTACTAAAGGTAGCAAACCAAAACCTAGGAGCAACAATCAAACATCTAGGAGTTTGCCTGTATCTAAGAGTAGTTGCATAACGATAACGGCTGTGCCTAAAGCAGATCACTCTAAGAATTCTAGTTCTTTTTTAGATTCCAAACACTTTGTTTGCTCGACTTGTCATAAGTGTGTCTTTAGTGCAAATCATGATGCTTGTATAACAAAACTCCTGAAGGAAGTGAATTCACGTGTAAAGATTCAATCCCATAAGACCAGAAACAGTAACAAACCCGTAGATCAAAAGAGTCATACTCAGAAACCTGTAAGGAAGATATCCATAGGACATAGGTTTTCTCCTAATAAGACTTCCGTTGTGTATGAGAAAACATCTCCTAGATCTGATCTTAGGTGGAAACCCACGGGTAGAATTTTCAAATCTGTTGGTCTTAGGTGGATTCCTACAGGAAAGTTATTCGACTCTTGCACAAGCAAGGTTGACAGTGAACCCCCACATGGTTCAAATGTAGATATCCCTAATATTCATGAATGCAAACAAACTCTGGATGTAAGTGCAGGTACATCAATCAATGTTCAGAAGGAACAAAGTCTTGATTTAAGTGCAGGTACCTTATGTAATGTCAACAAGGAAAATCTCAGAGTATGGTTGCTGAAAAAGCTGATATCTCAGAAACCATTGTCAAAGTGGATTCACAGATGATGATACAGAAAAATGACGTTTGAACACAACAGTCCAAGCCTCGAACCTCAATGTAAAACGACGTTTGAACAAAACGGTTCAAGCCTCGCACCACAATGTCAACAGAAGTTCATCAAGCAGCTGAGACAGTAACAACGTCAAATGAGCTGGATTTGCTATTCGGTCCTTTGTTCGACGAATATTTCAATGGAGAAAATCAAGTAGTTTTAAAGTCTTCCGCTGTCACTACTACTGATGCATCAAATAAACGTCAACAACAACCTGATTCAACTTCATCCACTTCAACTCTAGCTACAACTGTCACTGCTAATGGAAACTTCGATTTGTAAATATTTTT
>BQNB010121280.1:0-12245 GCA_026074375.1 Tanacetum coccineum
AAATTAGAACCACTAACGAGTTTTTTTTAAAAACACGAAGCAACTTGTTGATCCCAACTTAAGATCAATTCCTTACCTTGTAAAGGTTAAGTTACTTTGGATAAATCCAAAACAACTATGATAGAAACTTTGTGAATATTAAAGAGTATGTGGAATCTACTCTTTAATACTTAGAAGAATATTAATGAAATAGTAAACTGTATAAACAATGATATTACTGAAAAGCTCTAATATTATTATTATTATCAATAATACGAGTACTCTGTGTAGTACTAGGGTTTACAACCTTGAAGCTATATATCAAAATGTATATCTAGATGATGTATGATGAGATGAAGATGAGATATATCAACTACATGCCCTAGGGTCTCCTTTTATACACCAAGGAACCCTAATGGGCTTACAACGCGTTTTCTACACATACATATCTTTTCCTAATATATCTCATTCTTATCACGTTAGCACTACTAACTTATACAAACAGTACTAACTAAACTCTAATAGCAGAAACTCTTCTAGCAGTAGTAACTAATACTAGCAGTAGTAACTTTACAACTAGCAGTAGTAATGACTTAGAATATTTTCTCTGAACTTCACCAGCAGTAGTGACAATCATAACTGGCAGCAGTAACTTCAACAACACTCAAATGTCTTTTAATCCCAACAATCCTCCCCTAAACTTAATGTTCACCTTCTGAATCTTCAAGTTTCTTGATTAAATGCTTAATCTTCATCAGGAGGATGTATTCAAACATCTCTTTACTTCTTGTACTATGACTTGATAAATCTGATAAGCTCATAAGCCATTTCACACTCATGATCAACTTCTAGCTTCCCACTCAACATTCTTAAAAGCATTTCTTGTGTAAGAGAATATTTCTTTTCAACCATCATGTGAATAGTAATTCTAGTATCCATCAACAATAAATGAACTCCACATGAATCATATAGCCTCTAGCTTATCAATGTGTAGTCTTGTTGAGCTTTCCATATTTCATCTTCCTTACTTGGTTCAAATAAAGTTATGAGATCTCCCCAAAGCAATATGTCATATCCTTTTGGGCTTGTTGTCTCAAATCTTTACTTTGCTAGCCTGTATAGATCTAACACATCTTGTCTGTCAAAATCATCAAGCATTACATTGAATATCTTGTAAAATTTAGCACTTCTATTAGCCTGATGATCTGATAATACATCTTATCTTCTGCTAGAATGTGTGTCTTCCATTCAACTATTGGATATTTTGTAGCTAATGATTCAACATTGACAGCACTATCATTATCTGGAACTATCTCCAAACAAGCTTTAAGTTTTGCCTTTTTTGCATCATCCTCTAGCTTTTGTCTCTTGACACTTTCTTCATCAAGTTCTTTCCTTGTACTCTTCTTACTTCCTTCTGCCTAGCGTTTACTTCCTTTCACCACCTCTGAATTCATAGGAACAAATGAATCTACCCACTTCATAGTATTGTCAAATAACATCTGAATTTATTCAAAACTTTTGTTCCTTAACTGACTATGCTTGTAATTAGCCATATTTTTCAAATAAGTACACATTTGATTCCTCTTTTGAGCTTTGGTTAGTGGTTTTCTTCTGATCACTTCAGCTCTAAGCTTCGCAAAGTGCTTCTTCCGTTTGTCCATGAGCTCTACAAATAGTTCTGATCTTTCTTTAATGGTCAACTCGCTCTGTTCTTCTGCTTGTAGTCTTTGAGCTAACTCATAATCTGCCTCCATCATAGCTTGAGTATTATCTCATGAAATTAAGTTATCCTCTTCTTCTCTTTGTCTTGCTACCATTTCTTCTTCTTCTTCTAACTCAGCTTGCAATTCTTTTGCAAGTCTTTTAGCCATTTCTTCATCCAACTTGATCTGATCCTTTTTCTTTAATGGCTTCTATGATTCAATCAATTTAGCTTTTCCCTTGTCTTTTGGATCATGTTATGGAGGAGGTACTATTTTTCTTGTTCTGGACTCACTAGGTTCTTGCATAGTTACTCCTCTTGTTGTTGTTGTTGTTGTTGTAGCAGTCTCACTAGATACTCCTTTTTCCTTTAACTTTTCTTTTGATTTCATACTTCTCATTTTCATAAGGGTCTGAGCAATTGTAAGATCTTCATATTCAATAAGAATTGATGTTGTTGGAGGAGTACTTGGTTCAGCAGTACTGTGGTATATCCTATATCATAACACGGGGTCGATTCTTGGATCTGGCTAGTTTCTAGAGAGAGAAACACTTGAGAGAGCCTGAGCCTCATCAACCAAAGTAACCTCTGCATCAGCATCAAGATCAGTAATTTTCCTCCCCTATTTGGATGCATCCTCCTGAGCACCAAAACCTTCATCTTCAGAAGATTATATTTTGGCAGTTCTACCAACCTTCCTTAACCTTTTAAGCCCTGGAGTTCTTGACTTATTTCTCCTCTCTAGTTTCTTGACCCTTTTCTTTAATTTAGTAATCTCTGCAGCTTAAGAGGTCTTTGTGTTCTCTAAGTCAAGAACTCTTTGTGACAAGTTGGTACAAAGTTCCATCAATTCATTTAGTTTCAATCTATCCTCACCACTGAGTAGTAGATCATTGGAATGTGTAGGTACACTTTCCACATTTTCAGTCTCATCTGTCATAGGTTCTGTAGGATCACTAGGTTGAGAAACCTCAGTGTTCTGTTTCTTGGTCTTCCTAGGCTTTTGCTTCTTTAGAGGTTGTGATGATGATGGTTGATTAATGGTGGATGTGTGTTGGGGAACAGTAGGCATTTCAGAACCTTCACCTTCCTCTTGAGCTTGAACCATCATTGTTTAAAATAGAGGGGTAACTCTCCCAGAAAAACCTTTTCCTCCTCTCTTCATATTAGCAAAGACCTTCTTAGTGTGAGAAGGTGTAACATAAATTTCTTTATGTTTGGTCATTCCTTTAACTTATTTATCTAGGAACACTTGCACAAACCTTGGATACATTAGAAATTTAACCCCACCCTCCAAGTTACCATATTATAAAAAATGTACTTGGAAAAGTTGAATTTTTGGTTTGTGGCAAGACAGATGATAGATGAGGCCATAGTGCTACTAAATTCATTCCAAGCAGTAGTCTTAGCACTAAGGCATTGCAGAATTGTATGGATAAGAAATTTCCATTGAGGTGAAAAGAAAGCTTTATAGAATGTAAGCTTTTGTGTAAGATTTTCATACCACATTCTTTCGAGTTCTGCAAAAAATAGGTTTTAGCATTGGTAGACATTCGTACCTTCAACATCTTTTAAATTGAAGAGAGCTCTTCTCACATAGTCTCAGTGACGATCACCTTTCTTCTATATAATAGGGCTTTGTATCTGATTTCCCCATTGCAGTTTGCCTTAGTAGTAGCCCAGACTGCTTATATTGCTTGAAGTTAGGTGGGATTCACCGTTAGCGCATATCTGATAGAACTTGCATTCAAAAAGTTAATAATTCCTTCAAACCCATTACTTTCTTCGGGTTTCTCCAAAAACGCAACCAAGTTGTGAGTTTCAGCAAACTTTAGGTTCGACATTGTGTTGGGTTTTGATGATTAAGAATGAAATTGAGTTAGGGTTTATGATTAGAGAGTATATCAAAGTGTAAAATCGATCAAATGAGTGATTGAAACCATTAATTAAAGTATTTATGAAATCACCCTCAACAACATTAACTAACACTGGCAGTAGTAAGTGTATGCCTGACAGAATTAACTTAACCAGTAGTAGTAAGTTTATGCCTAACAACATTAACTAACACTGGCAGTAGTAAGTGTATGCCTGGCAGCATTAACTTAACCAGTATTAGTAAGTTTATGCCTAACAGCATTAACTTTGAGTCACCAGTATTAACTCTAATTTCGTTCCAAAAAGCATTTCCATCATCAATTTTGATTCTCACAAGCTCTCTTTCTGTTTTTTCTCACTATATCTCTCAATTCTTTTTCTCACTGAATCACTCTGTCTGTTTTTATGTCACACATCTCTCTTTCTGTTTTTCATCCTTACCAATTTCTCTCATTTCTTTTAGCTCACATAGTCACTCTTTCTATTTTTGTTTCACACATCTCTCTTTCTGTTTTTCATTCTCACCATTTTCTCTTATTTCTTTTACTCACAAATTCACTCTATCTGTTTTTATTTTCACACATCTCTCTTTTTGTTTTTTAGCTCACTATTTCTCTCATTTCTCACAATACTAATTATAACAAACAGTAGTAAGTATAACTAACAGCATTAACATAGCAGTATTAAGTATAACTAGCAGCACTAATTATACTTACCAGTAGAAAGTTGTCCAACAACACTAACTTGAATTTCATCATTGGCTGCTGTACCATTCCATTTCAAGCATCATTTGTGCATAATCAGCTGCATATTAAAACTATTAAATCCCCTCTATCAAATAACTTTAGAGGTTAAGCATTCCTATACTTGCAATCAGATATTGAATTCTGCCAACATCAAATGCTTTTGTGAGCAAATCTGCAACATTCTGATATGTGTAAATCTTTATCATCTGAATAAGCTTCTTCTTATTGGAATCTCTGATAAAGTGATGTCTAATCTTAATGTGCTTAGTCTTTAAGTGAAACACTGGATTCTTAACTATGCAGATGGTGCTTTCATTGTCAATGAAAATCTTGGTATTCATGAAATTGTATCCATAATCCAGCATTTGATTTTGAATCCAGAGTACTTGTCCACAGCAACTAGCAGTAGCCACATATTCTGCTTCAGTAGTAGAGTTGGCAACTATAGTTTGCTTCTTGCATTGCCATGAAATCAATCTGCTTCCAAGAAATTGACAACCTCCTGTTGTGGATTTCCTGTCTAAACTTGCACCAGCATAGTCACTGTCAGTATAAGCTTCCAAATCAAATGGTGAGTCCTTAGGATACCAAAGGCCTAATTTAGGTTGACCTTTCAAGTATCTAAAGATTCTTTTCACAGCATGAAGATGTGAAACTTTAGGTGTGACTTAGAATCTTGCACAAGCACATACAACAAACATTATATCAGGCCTTGAAGATGTTAAATACATCAATGAGCCAATCATTGATCTATATAAGTAAACATCAACATCTTCAGCTTCTGCATCCTTGAGCAATGGCTTTGAAGTCTCTATGGGTGTACTTGCTGTCTTCACAGTTGAAAAACTAAACTTCTTCAAAATTTCATCCACATACTTGTCTTGACTGATGAAAATCCCATCCTTCTTTATTTATTCACTTGTTAGTCCTAAGAAGAAGTTTTAGCTCACCCATAGTAATCATCTGGAACTTCATTGTGCATTTAATTTCTCAAACTCAGTTGAATAACTGCTTTCTATTCGCGTGTTAGAGATACAAAAGAATATCATCAACATATACTTAAACTAGTAGAATATCACTTTTGACCTTTTTAATGAACAAAGTCTTGTCTATTGTCCCTCTCTGAAATCTATTTTCAAATAAATAGGTAGACAAAGTCTCATACTAGGCTCTAGGAGCTTGATGTAGACCATATAATGCCTTTTCTACCTTATAAACTCTGTCAGGGAACTCTGGATCTTCAAACCCTAGAGGTTGACAGACATAAACTTCCTCTTTAATCTTGCCATACAAAAATGCACTCTTCACATCCATCTGGTAAACAACAAAGTTCATGAATGAGGCATAGGCTAAGAACAGCCTAATTGCTTCAATCCTAGCAACTGGAGTAAAAACATCATCATAATCTATTCCCTCTTCTTGAGTGTAACCCTGTGCAACCAGCCTTGCTTTGTTTCTAACAACAATACCTCTTTCATCTTTCTTGTTTCTATACACCCATTTAGTACCAATGGCTTTTTTGCCATGTGGTAAATCCACCAAGGTCCAAA
Source organism: Tanacetum coccineum (assembly GCA_026074375.1). Lineage (NCBI taxonomy): Eukaryota > Viridiplantae > Streptophyta > Magnoliopsida > Asterales > Asteraceae > Tanacetum > Tanacetum coccineum. The sequence continues at coordinate 5,856 of BQNB010121280.1, forward strand.
CCTGTTGTAACTTGAACTGCAGAAGCTCTTCTTGCATAGCTTCTATCCAGCTTGGATCTTTTAATGCTTGGATTACCTTTTTGGGCTCTTCCTGGGATAGGAAACAAGCAAACAGACAAGTATGAAGGTCGTCATAAGTTTTCCCTTCATAAACAGCACTAATAAACCCTTGTTCATTTGTAGTCTTTGTCATTCTCCTTGTTTGTACACCAGACTATACATCACCAATCACATGATCAAGTGAATGATCTTTATGGACTCTTGTATTTAGAGTAGAAGGAACTGGATATGTGGTAGTAATGTTGCTCATATCCACTTCTGTTTCATTACCAAATAAATCAGCATGTGTGGCTTTATGTGGAGCAGTAGTAACTGTTGGACTAACAGTATTAATATTTAGACTACCAGTATTAACATTTGTACTGGCAGTATTAATACTTGGCCCAGTAGTATAAACATCTTGAGTACTATTTTCAGGTCTCTCTTGATCATCAATTCCACTTTCTTTATTTACACCTTCATCATCCTTCTTTCCAGCATCACTAGAAGGTTGTGGTTCATCATTACTAGCATTCTTTGAAGAAGAATCAAATAGTGAACCATCTTTCCATAGTGGCATCAAAATGTAGTCTTGGCTAGATCTTGTCTCCTTGCTAGAATGACCTGCACCAATACTTTCTTTTGTACCTACAAAATCATTAGAGTTTGTACCTGCAACAACTAGCACATAATTCATTGATTTTGTTAGAACATCAATATCAAATAGCCACTTTGGTCCATCACCTGTAATAATAGGCTTATCCTCCAAGAACCTAATATGCAAGTTTTCTTCTACTTTCCTAGTTCTAATGTTGTATACCCTAAAAGCCTTACTATTCATTGAGTATCCAACAAAGAATCCTTCATCTGACTTTCCATCAAACTTGCCTAAATAATCTAAGGTATTAAGAATGGTAACATGACACCCAAATGGTCTCATGAAGCTTAGAGCAGGTGTTCTACCTCTAAACAGTTCATAAGGGGTCTTGTTATGAGGCTTAACTACTAATACCCTATTCTGCACATAGCAAGCAGTATTAACTGCTTCAGCCCAAAATGTAGTAGGTAACTTAGAGTCAGCTAACATGGTTCTAGCAGCCTCAATTAGTGTCCTATTTCTCCTCTCAGCAACACCATTTTGCTGAGGAGTTCTAGCTACACTAAATTCCTTCTTAATGCCTTTCTTTTCACAAAACTCACTCATAACTCTATTCTTGAACTCTGTTCCATTGTCACATCTGATTATCTTTACTTTCTTATCAACTAGATTTTCTATCTCAGTTATAAAGCTCTTAAGAATGCCACTAGTCTCATCCTTAGATGCTAAAAAGAAAACCCAAGTAAATCTGCTATAATCATCAGTGACAACAAGACAATATTTCTTATTCATTAAGCTGCTCACAAAAGTTGGACCAAACAAGTCCATATGCAACATGAATAAAGGCTGAGTAATAGAGTTCTGAATCTTGGACTTACAAGAGGCTTTGTGTTGCTTTCCCTTAAGGCAAGCAACACAAGTTTGGTCATTTTCAAAACGTTTTGTAGGTAAACCTCTCACAAGATTTTCTTTAACAAGTTTATTAATAGTTTTAAAATTTACATGACCTAGCCTCCTATGCCATAGCATTGATTCATCAAGTGTGGCCTTTGCAACAAGACAAGTTAAACTCTCTTTAGGGACAATATTCTTCATATCAACACTGTACATATTGTTCTTTCTAGGAAATTTAAGTAAAACCTGACTTTCGACAACTAACTTAAAGTCAGGAGACAAAACAAAACATCCAGTGTCAGTAAAAAGAACACTGTTCTTTTTGTCACACATCTGTGAAACACTAAAAAGGTTAAACTATAACTTCTTGACAAAATACACATCCTCAAAATCAAGCTTACCAGTTTTAAGAGTTCCTTTACCAGTAATTTTTCCTCCTTTGGCTCCTTCCCCAAAGGTAACATATCCTCCATCAAATTCCTTGAAGTCTGAGAGATATGACATGTTCCCTGTCATGTGCCTTGAGTATCCACTGTCAACATATCATTGATATTCTTTTTATGGATAACCCTGCACATAAAACTAAGAAAATTAGTTTCCTTAGGCTAGGTTAACCGTTCTAGATTGGATAATGATGATGCTATGGACGTGCATTTATTCAGTAGCTAATGGCGTCAACTGCAGAGAGTAAGGTTTCATGTGTTCGATACTTGAATAAAAGTAAAAGCAGTAGGTACAGCAGGTATTGATGTTCGATTACACATCAAAGATTTAGGGTTTTCTAAAACCCTAACAAATGTCGACATCAAAAGTTTCAAAACAGAAGTTGTTGTGTTCATTTATTTAGAGCAAAATAAGGATGACTGTAAGGGTGATAAAGTTTCAAGGTCATGGTTAGTAGTACTTGGACGTAATTTGGATTTCTTTCAGTGTGCTTAAATTCGTTCCTAACAGAAACTGAATTGGGGTCGAAACCCTAATTTGTTATAGTTGTGAGTATCGAACTGCTTCAAGGTTATGTTAGAATGTTAGTGATGCCTTTACATCTTAATACTGCCATGATATACTTTATTTTGTTTGTGGTATGGTATTACTATTGCTTTCTGTTTTGGTGTATGTTCGACACAAGATTCGTAGAATTAAAGGTTTGCTTAAGGTGTTGACTAGAAAAGAATTTTTGGACTTTCTGGTTTGATAAGATGGTCGACTGGATTGAAAGCAAATTGATGATAGAATGGTTACAAAATCTCTCTAATGAAGGATATGGATGTGATCTTATTGGTTGTGTGCTTCATGATCATTGTATTTATTGGTAAGTGAAAATTTATGTTAATACTGCCAATAATACGTTAGTACTGTCAAGACGATATTAGTGCTGCCAGTTTTGAAAATTAAAATTGTTTGTATTGTCTAATATTAGATAAAACGTGGTAGCGTTCTCGAACAGATTTGAAGATTTTGAACAGTTTTAAGTTTCTACTGCTAGAGTACTTTAAGCAGTTACTACTGTTTGTTTAAAAGTAGTTTCTACTGCTCGAAGTTAAAAAGAGGCTACTGCTAGCTATTTGTGATTTTTGATTTCAGATTCATTTAAAATGTTTAAAGGCTAGTTTTGATTTTTATGGTAAGTGATTACGGAGACGATTATTTATCACCTATTTGAAGTTGAAGTGGAGTTTCACAGGTTTGTGTTCTTATCATATCTCAAATGGCTTACAACATTTGGAGGTAACTTGTTTGTGTTTTCAATGTTGTGATGAAGACTTATCAAAATCTAGCAAAAGTGTGTGATCTACAAACTTATGGTGCTCATTGCTCACATTTGCTATCACTTTGGTTATGTGTCTCATAGAAGATGAGGATTTTTGTTAAGAGATCGCGATCTACTTATATTTTACAGATTTATTTATAAGTTTGACATCACGTGGATAGTACAAGATATAAGACACAAGTTTGGGTTATTCTACTTCAGCATCAAGTTCGTTATACTTAGTTTTCTTCATCAGTAATCATTACATAGAGCCCACAGAATTGACGATTCAAGGAATGGTTAACATATGGGTTTCAGGGGAAGCTTATTGTTAAAATGTTTAACTATTTACATGCATCATCGAGGTGAAGGTTTTTACTACTGTAAGTCATTATTATTACTCCTAGTTTAAGTTTCTACTGCTCAAGTTCATTTATCTTAAGGTGCGTCATGGAGGGTAATTTGAGTTGTTAGAAGGCTGGATTAGAAGTGTGATATTGGTTTGTAGTGGTCAAGATCAAAGTTGCTTATATTCATATGTCCCCTATTAGATTATGACAAAAAGGGGAAGAAGATGTTAAGTACAATTGGCAACTTGTAGATCCTTGGTGTAGCATGGTACAGAGGAAATCTGATTAAGGGGAAGTTTTGTTTCATTCAGGGAGATCCATGATCTCAACTTCAGGGGAAGCTTTGATTAAAGGCTTTATGATGAAGTTCGTGCAAGAACATTGTTTGTTTTGTCATCATCAAATAGGGGAAGATTGTTGAGAATTATAGATTTGATGAGACAAAAAGAACAAAGAATGAAACAAAAGGATCAAAATTGTCATTAAAGAATTCTACAAGATGTAGGAGAACATGAAGATTTTAGAAGATCTCCTTAAGAAGATAAAGATAACAGAAGATATTCCTTAATGTTTAAATGATTTAGTTGTTTAATGTTTATCTTTCTTTGTAAGTCTTGGACTTCTTATGTTATAAAAGGAGGTTCAGGCATGTAGTTTAGTGTACACAAAAAATGTAGTCGACTAAAAGTGTGTGTGTTCTAGGCGTATGGTCTTGTAAACGCCTAGATAGTTTAGCCTCAAGGATCTTATGATTCCTGTTACTAGTTAGAGTAACCGTTCTACAGTTGATCGTGTAGAATTGGGGCTGTGTTGAATAAAAGAAAACCTTGAAGTAACTTTGATTCGTGTTCATTATTTACGCTGCGTATACATATTATATCATTGTTACTTTGTGATCCTAGATGAGAACTAATCATTCTCGAGTCTAAAATGATCTATCAAAAACCCAAGTAAATCTGCTATAATCATCAGTGACAACTAGACAATATTTCTTATTCATTAAGCTGCTCACAAAAGTTGGACCAAACAAGTCCATATGCAACATGAATAAAGGTTGAGTAATAGAGTTCTGAATCTTAGACTTACAAGAGGCTTTGTGTTGCTTTCCCTTAAGACAAGCAACACAAGTTTGGTCATTTTCAAAACGTTTTGAAGGTAAACCTCTCACAAGATTTTCCTTAACAAGTTTATTAATAGTTTTAAAATTTACATAACCTAGCCTCCTATGCCATAGCATTGATTCATCAAGTGTGGCCTTTGCAACAAGACAACTTAAACTCTCTTTAGGAACAATATTCTTCATATCAACACTATACATATTGTTCTTTCTAGGAACTTTAAGTAAAACCTGACTTTCATCAGCTAACTTAAAGTCAGGAGACAGAACAAAACATCCAGTGTCAGTAAAAAGAACACTGTTCTTTTTGTCACACATCTGTGAAACACTAAAAAGGTTAAACTGTAACTCTTTGACAAAGTACACATCCTCAAATTCAAGCTTACTAGTTTTAAGAGTTCCTTTACCAGTAATTTTCCCTCCTCTGGCTCCTCCCCCAAATGTAACATATCCTTCACAGCATTAACTACTGCTGAATTTGGCCTAGCAGTATAAAATTTTCCCTTAGCAGTATTAACTTTTTGGCTAAATTTTTTGTTAGTTAATGATGTTCTTATTTGATAGGGCCTCTTTACAGTTGATTTTGCTAATTTAGAAAAACATGACATTGGTCTAGCACTATAAACTAAGGGTGAGCATACCGGACCGTCGACCGGAAGACCGGACCGAACCGGACCGAAGGTATTTCGGTCCGGTCCGCGGTCCGGTATTTTGGACCAATTCGGTCCTCGGTCCGGTCGGTCCGGTCCGGTCCGACCAAAAACCCGATGATAATGCCGTGTAGGACCGGACCGGACCGAAGACCGACCCGGACCGGACCGTACCATTTCGGTCCGGTCCGCGGTCCGGCAATATGGACCATTTCGGTCCTCGGTCCGGTCCGGTCTTGGCCGGTCCGGTCCGGTCTTGGACATATGCTCACCCCTACTATAAACTGTAGTTTTGAGATGAACAATATTAACAGGCCTAGCAGTATTAAGTGATCTTAGGCCAGTTTTTTTATTAAAACTGCTCTTGAAACCATGTTTCTGTGAGCACTAGGGTAACTCTTTTTAGAAGAATAATTGTAATTCACCCTTGTATAATTATTCCCAGACACTACCCTTTCCCTTTGATGGTAATTCTAGTCAGCCTGTACATGGTCAAAATTTCCATAGACAAAACAAGCTTTATTGTACATCACAAAGTCACTTCCTAGCTGTTAGGACTTTTGATTATTCCACTTTCTTTGATTTCCCCTTGGACTTTGTGACCTATACATTTAAGCATACTTAACTAGTTTCCTAACTGGTTTTTCTTGTTGTTTAAGTCTAACAAATTCTATCTTAGCAACAGTAGGAAAAACAGTTTTTTTTCTCTAATTTATCATCTGACACCAACACCTCAACCAACGGGGCATCAGGAGATTCCCTAACCTTATTAGAAATATCTTTATTAATACTCTTACTAGGCTTAGGTCTATAGCCTTCAAACTCAGGCTGTTGGAATTCCTCTAGACCAGAGTTGGACAAGTTAAATTTTAGGGGTGAATATAACCCTGTAAGGGGAGGTGGAACAACATTATAGCTTACAAACCCCACACCCTTTCTACTTTTGTCAGGTATCTGACTCCCTATTAATTTGTCAAGACTCTTAGAAGCAT
>BQNB010121281.1:4832-16828 GCA_026074375.1 Tanacetum coccineum
ACCTAACATTATTAAGTATAACTAACAGGAGAAACTCATAACTAGCAGTGTTAAGTATAACCAGCAGTAATTAACAGCAGAAACTGTTAATGACATGCATAACAGTACTAACTCTACAAAAATACCTAACATTATTAATTGTGGAGTAGGGCGAAGAGGTGCTTCGTTACCGAACCACTATAAATCCTCGCGTTGTGGTTTGATTGTTCTTACTCTTATCTCTTGTCTTGCATTATTTTCTTATACTATCTTATTAATTATTTAGATAAGTATATTGTTTATATTGTGCAAGTGTTGAATTCACATAAAGTCGAATCTAGATTTTTTACAAACACTTTAAAACCTTAAATTAAAAAGTGGTAAACTATTCAACCCTCCCCCCATTCTAGTTTTCCACACACATAATTAGGAAGTGAGGTTGTGTTTGGTAAGGTTCTTTTACTTCTTATTTTTCTTCAAACTCTGTTGTTTTTAACAAGAGGTACATGATTCAAATGTTTTGCTATTGAATTCTTTAATGCGAGTTGAGTTCTATTTCAGTGATATAATTTGGTTATGCAATTAGCGAGTTGACACTTAAGGTTAAAGTTCATGGGTCACAAATATATGTCAGAAGTTATGTGAATAGGTAATGTGATAATTGTTAGTTTTTTAGTCTTGGTGCTATAACAGGGTTGCAACTTGGTTATGCAAAAGGAGAATAAAAGGCTGATACTTTTTGACATGCTTATGCTAGAGTGTCCGGGTGAGAACATTAGGTAAACGTTGGTTTAATAAAAGATTGACTTTTTTGTTTCTATTACTACTATAAATGTCAGTGAAGTGCCATGTAAGGCATTTTGATTATATATGTTTGACTATGGAGTTTTAGAATTCAAGTGTTATCACCAGGACAACATTGAAGGGTTAGGGTAAGACCAAGAGAAAACACCAATAGGATTACTCCTGCATAAACATTTGCTTCAGAATGACTCGATACAAAGTTGACTTGTCTATCGTGCATACACATGATATGTATTGTGTCAACTTTAACAACTGTGCAAATTGTTAATCGTGGAACTTGTTATTTTAACTTGTTATCAGGAACATAAACATGATATGTATCAAAGATGAAAGGAAGCGCAAATACAATGTCAAGTGGGATGATCAGGTTACGGCTGAAGATATAGAGCCATTTTGACAACTATACAAATTGTTTACCAGGTAGGTTTTACCAGGTTATGCAGATTTAGTTGCAACACTGTTTCTTAGTCGTAGTTAAACTAAAATAGCCAGTCATGCTTATTTTTCAATTAAAGGTATTATTTAATTTGGCATCCATTTGATTGGTTGGTGTTTGATGTGTTATACGTTGAAGGTAGTTGTGTAGTAAGAAGTTTATTGGGTTTATGCTTAGGTGTGGTTTTTTAACGACAACCAACGACCTCAAAATGTATACATCACAAGTTTACCTTGCGTGTCTTTAGCAGAATTTGAATTCACGACACTTTAGTTAGAGAACTTTTTACACAACATGTTGAGACACAATCTCATTGAGTTTAGTTTCGACTTTTATTAACATGCTAAACGTACATTTAATTAATAAAACAAATATTGTGTATATAATTTTTTTGTATTTTTAATAAATAACATGCTACCGCTATACCAACATTTTAAAAATACAAGTTTGTTTCAAAGTGTTTGGAAATTTATGTTCATTGCGAAGATTTCATATTTTTAATCGAGCAAGTAAAACAATTTAGAACACGTTAAGTTGTTTGTTTTATAATCAATAACGATACATAACTAAAAAAATAAAATAAAAAACCTCGTGCGTGCTGTGCATTATAACTAGTAAGTTGATAAACTCAGTTACTCAAGTATTTGGATTAGCTAATGTTTAATAAGCAGATAAACTTAGTTACTCGATTATTTAGTTTAGGTTATGTTTGGTTAATGACTGAAAAGGCCATGAAAACTGGTTATCTGTATCTATATCTATACTAAATTATAAAGCATTTGGGACACTTTCATATTTAGAAAGTCTGAAAATTCATATTTTTTCGTTTCTTTTTATGGAAATATCCTTTTTAACAACAAACACATCCATCTCATTTTATGTAACAACCTTTTGTAACAACTTTTTGTTATGTGCAATCTTGACCATCCATCTCATTTTAGAGAAACACATCTTAAAGTGACATATGTCACTTCTTAATTAAAAAATCACTTTTATTTTTAATTTCAAATATCTTTTTATCTATCTGGAAAACTAGAAAGGGGGGTTGAATAGTTTACCGCTTTTTAATTTAATGTTTATGTTTGTTAATAAAAACTTAGATTCACCTTTATGTGAATTCAAAACTTGCACAATATAAACAATATACTTATCTAAACAATTAATAGGATAGTATGAGCAAATAAGGTAAGACAAGAGATAAGAGTAAGAACAATCAAACCACAACGCGAGAATTTATAGTGGTTCGGTAACGAAGCACCTCTTCGCCCTACTCTACTCCTCGAGCACCAAACTCGAGAGTTTTCTTCACTATGTCAACAAACTCCCTTATGGCGGAGAAAATCGTACATAACTTTCGCTTATATCAATTTTTGACACTAAGCTAGATGTTGAGTTTTAATCTTAGATAGAACCAATCTATCACGACTTCACAACTTCTTCACTACTTTCACGACTTCACAACACAACTTCACAACTACACAACTTCTTCACACCTTAGTTTTCTTCACACCACTACTTCACTACTTCACTTCTACTTTCACACCTAACTATCACAACTTGGATGAATCACTAGATTCAACTATACTTACAACAATCACAAAGATTTATCTACTACACAACTTTACAAGATTTACAAATGATTTACAAATTGTGATATGGATGCAACAAGATTGCAATACACACTTGAGGTGTAATACTTCTTTACTTGATGATGGAAGTATTCTTCTCTTGCACTTGAGGAATTAAGCTTGGATCACTTGGAAACAAAGCTTTATGATTAGATGATCAAAGGATTTTAATGAGATGTGTGGGCTGTTTTAGATCAGAAAGAATGAGTGCAAAAGGTGAGAAAATAGTGGGGAAAAGTCCAGTATTTATAGGACAAACTGGAGGAGCGTCTACCTATGGGCGGTCCCCTTAAATAGGTGGGCGGTCCCCTTAAAATTAAGGGGGCCGCCCGTGTATTTAAGGGGGCCGCCCTAGACTAGGCGCTCCCCAGTTTGTCCTTTTGTGTAGGGAGAATTTTCTAGAACTTTCTAGCCGTTTTAGGTCTGAAAATTTGAATTTTAAAATGTTTATTTTGAATAAAACATTTCTTTTAATTGTAGAAAATGTTTTGTAATGTTTATAAAAATGTTTACAACATTTTATAAAAGTGTGAGGTTGAATAAAAATTTCCTTTGATCATAAAATGCATTAAGCATTTATTTATTCATACCTTTAAGTGATATAATTTTCGAAATGAAAATTTACTACTAATTACTTGTTTACGTTTAATTTTACATTGAACGTTTTTATATTTTGTGATTATCAAAACGTAAAGATGTGAAAAATATTAATAATGTTTTTAGGCATTATTTCTATCAACAATCTCCCCCTTTTTGATGATTACAAAATTTAAACTCATTAAATGTAAAATTATTTTTAAACAAGTATTTAGTGAGTTTTATGTCATTTCTCCCCCTTTTTGTAGAATCAAAAAGGCATCGTCGAGAATTGCTAGTAAAATCGACGGAATAAATGCTCCCCCTTGATGTGTGCTCCCCCTCGTTCGAGGGCACCAAGGAATCGAGCTATGGTTTCTTGGCTACAAAAACGAGTTAGAACAATACAAATATTTCTAACATGTAGCAAGAAGGAGAAATATGGCATAATAATAATGCAACCAACAATAATCATCCATTAAAAGTAAAATAGTGTGTGAACCACACTCATGCATACATAAGGAAAATAACATGCTAACATTCATGAAAATTTTAAACTACAAAAAGTCTAATAACTAGTAAAGCTCCATAGGACTTGCTTGCAAAATGATGGATGGACAATTATTTGAGAAACTAAACATAGAGTATGTTTAGTTTGGGGAAGATGATGGAGGTGGTGGGATGATGGTTGTTGGTGGTTGTGAGAGCATATGTTCAATATATGAAAACATATATTGGAGTTCATCTCTCAATCCAAATATGAGAGTACGATTGTGAATGCAACACAAACATGAATCTCCATGTGCCTCAAGAAGGTTCCAAGGAATGGGATGACCAAGGATAGGTGGTGAAGGTGATGGAGTATCAAATTAGACATCAAGTGGGGTTATTGGTGAAAGGGTGAGTGTGATGTCTATGATGCATTTTCTTGAGTTGGATGCGGTGGAGAAACTCTTGGAGGAGGAGATGTTAGTGGGTTCAAGTAACCATTGGGTGAAAGTGATGTTGATAAGGTTGGTGATTTGGGTATGTAGTCAATTGAGGATGAAGAAGTATCTTTGGTTGATGGTGTTTTGGAAGGTGCATTAGGAGCACTAGGTGATGAGAGTTGAAGTGTGGGTGATGGAGTTTTTGTGTCATCATGGGTTAAATCCACAAACAATTGTTTTGGTGGAATGATGTTGATTTTTGGTCTCTTGGAGGCTTTGGAAATGGAAGCTCTAGTAGATGCCATAGATGTTGATAATGGTTGATGAATGATGAAGAAAATGGTGTATTGAAGATGATCATTTGGAAGGGATTTGTGGGAAGAGAATGGATTAGAAAAGCAATGAATTTGAACTAGTTTAGGTTATTCCAAATTATGTTCGAGCATTATGGGCAAAGATAGCTGAGACTAGGTAAAAGAGGGTCAAAAAGCCGAAAAAATATTGTTTTACCCGTGATCTGCTAGGGCGGTCCCCTTAAAGATAAGGGGGCCGCCCGTTATGAATTAAGGGGCCGCCCTCTTTTGGTTTCCATTTTTCACAGAAAAATGATTTTTCTTAGAATTTTTTGTGAGAGTATTTCTGTTTTGGTGGTTTATTTGCAGCAAACCCTATTGAGTTTTATGAGCACCTTTAATCATATAGCATGTAATAAACACATCAAATCATGAAACCAAAGTAGCATAATTAGTTCATTAAACAAAACAACCAAAGGCTTAAATTACCATAGCAAATAATAATCTAAAGATAACTAATAACCAAGTCTTTTCAAAAAATCGGATAATCACCACACAAGTTTTTTAGAACATACACATAATCAAGTTAAAAAATGTCTTAAACCACATTTAGCTATCTAGCTAATTTCTCTCATATGTCTTCACTTCTTCTTCTTGCTAAACACTCCTTTTAATGCCTTTCCAAATGACTTGAACCCTCCACGCATCTCCTCATGCATTTGTTACGTTTGGTTGAGCAAGGTGGTTTGTCATGCAAAGAGAGTTTCATCAGTTTGCTCGGAAGAGGAAGGCATATGGTAGTTTTGGTAGTTAAGTAGATTAAGAGAGTTAAGATAGGTGGTAGGAGATGGGGTACTAGCACGAGATGCACCATCATCCTCATCATCATCTCCTTGGTGAGACGAAGATCCAAGGTTATGATGGGCGGAGGTTGAAGAGATGGAGTAACGGGCTTTTCCACGATCACTTCGGGGTCGATGGGTTTGTCTTAGAGCAAGTGGACGCATGACTCGTTCAACAACATCGTAAATGCCATTGTCAAGATGAGGGTAAAGTTCTATAACATGTCGAAAAAGACATGTCAAGAACATGCCATAAGGAAGATTTGCGGTTGGAGTAGCTTTGGCACATTCGATTCTTTTGACAAAGAAATAAGCAAGATTGTATTGTTCTTCGGCAACAACACAATACAACATGTGAGCAAGATAAGCGGGGAGACGATCCCGATGTCCTCCTAGTCCGAATACATTCTCTCGAATGATTTCTTCCCATTGCTTCATGTCGGGGCTTAGTTCTTTGGTGAGAATTTGATTTAGATTGAGAGCGACCGTTTGACTTTTAATGGTGCGGTCTACCACGACTCGTTCCAATTCAAGAAGTCGACGAATGTCGTCGGGAGTAGGAAGATCGGTGCAATATGGTCCCTCGGTTTCTTAAGAATATTCAAGAGATGCAAGGTCCCACTCGTTTGTAAAAACGGCTTGACCATTGTATAGAATTTTGAGGATTTGACCGAATTGAGCGAGAGTAAGAGTTATGAATTCGTGTTGAATCATAAAAGAGATGACAAGATAGCCATAGTCATCGGTTTGTACCGTGACTTAACTATAGAAGTCTAGAATAAATCTCGGAACAATCGGTTCATTGATTTGAAAGAGACAATTGAAGCGAATGTTAGTAAAGAGACGCTCGATATTGTTGGATTTGTAGTAGGCTTGATCAACAACACGACTTTTATGAATGTTGTGGTTTTTAATAGGTTTGTAGAATTAGGCAATAGTAGGGGAGATGCCGGGAATTTTGGATACTTTTGGGATGTAGGATTTAGTGAGAGATACATCGGTGGTAGTAGCTTTCGGCATTTTTGTCACCTAAACAAGTCAACAACAATGTAAAAAAATGCAAAAATAAAAAGAGTATGTAAGAAAAATACTATATGTGGGACCAAAATTACTTCGACTCTAAAAAATAAAAACCTAAGAAGTAATCCATATGTTCCTTAATTTATTTTTCACTTAATCTAGAGTGTCGAAGAATATATATTAGTTATATATTTCAACATCTAGGAAATGACCCAAACACTCCCTTATCAATACAATACTTGACCAAGATTGTCGAAAGATATACGTTAAGTTGTATATTTAGTTGACAAATATTAGTTCATCATTTTTTGACTTGGTGAGAGTTAAATGGTGTTTGTTTTGACTCAACACTATGTTTTAGACCGTTAAACCAAACGCCCCTTTATTTTACACTTTTTATAATATGTATCAATATATATATGAATTATATATCTTGATGACTTACACAAGCTAGTTATGTGATTATACAAGTGACAAAACTATAGTGATGGTCATTTCGACTCTAAAAATTGATCCTAAGAAACGAACCAAACACCCCTTCAATTTTATAAAACTTTATTCAGTGAGTCAAAAAATAAGCTGTTAGCCTTAATTATATTAAGTCAAACAAGAATGTTATCGGTCTTAGAAAGTCAAACTAGGTCTTGTATTGTAATAGGCTAGTCGGGTTCAACAGGCTTGGATTGTAATCTAATATTGTCCGTGTTTCGGGCTCAAAGCCCAAGTTAAACCAAGCCCGGCCCGTTAAGAAAGCCCAAGTGCCAAGCTTAAGGCAAAAGGGTATAAATATCCCTTCACCACACTTGGTGAAGGGTGTTGGTTACTTTTCCCATCACTTGTAACTTTCCATTTCTCTCTAATCTTCTTGTTTCTCTCTCTACTTTCTCTCTCTAAGATTTCTTCTTATTTTCTAGCATCTTGGTATAGATTATAGTTGTGTAATGGATTAAAATAGTGGGATAACATGTGGTACCAGAGCTAAAGGGGTGTTTAGTGATTAAATTTCGTAGGTTTATTGGTTTTTTTTCTTTGGTTCGAAATAAAGAAAAAAGCAAGAAAAAAATCAACTTTGATCTTTGTTTCGTGGTTAAATGTGTTAAAGACTTATACTTTTGGGCTTAGATCACTTCCTTACATCATTACTAAGTGGTTTTACAATCATTTCTAAGACTTACAAGAAAGTTTGAAGATTTTTTCTTGGCTGCGTTTTGACTATCTGAAGAAGTGTTCGTCGTTGCGTTTTGACTAGATTCATTGCGTTTTGACTAAAGTCATTGCGTTTTGATCGGAGTCATTGCGTTTTGATTCTTAAGTCGTTGCGTTTTGTATGTTGCGTTTTGTCTCCACAGGTTGCGTTTTGAAGACCATCACTGCGTTTTGACTAAGAGAAACTCTGCCCAATTAATTTATTGATTGCGTTTTGACCAACATTCGTTGCGTTTTGACCAAGACTCGTTGCGTTTTGACCAATTGCGTTTTGACCAAGACTCGTTGCGTTTTGACCAACATTCGTTGCGTTTTTGACCATTACTTTTGACCAAGATTCATTGCGTTTTATCAAGAAAAGTGTTTGCGTCATGACTAAAAAAGTGACTGCCTTTTGATCAAAGATAGTTTGCGTTTGACAAATAGCACTGCGTTTGTCTAGAAATCTTGTGGGTGAAGAAAAGGTTTCAGTAAAACTGTCATAACTTTTGATCCGTAAGTCAGTTTCAGGCCCGTGACCTCTCAAATTGAAGAGAAAAACAAAGGATTACCTATAACCGCCCTTTAGCTGGTTACGATTTTTCAGGCCCAAAACCCTCGTTTACTATGGTTATTTGACACTTTTCATTTTTTTAATAGTGTGTAGGACTTTAATTCGGGACTAAAAAGATGTGTGTGTGTGTGTGTGAGAGAGAGAGAGTACTAGCCCGCAAAACTCGCCTGATGGGCGGGTAGGACTTGTGATTATTGCTTTAATTTTTTTTGCTAAATAATTATTTTTTAAATTTGTTTATTATTGAGTACTTGAAACTCAACCACATAATACAATAACACATCAAAACCCCATTAAAAATGGTCGAGTTTAGCACTTGCAAAATGCAGGGGGGTGTATATTAAACTAATTAGGCTTCTTTGTTACAAACCATCTGCAGGCACTGAGTGGTATCTCTTTAATATTTCAGTTGAAGAATTGTGATATGCATCCTACATAGTCACACCACAAGCCCTTCCGATGGACGTGTAAGCCTTGTGAGTATCCAAAACATAAATTAAGTAACGGTTAATGAATTACGAACATCGTATATTATATACAGTTACTAACGAACAAAAAGGAATGAATGGTAATACAATAAGAGGAAATAAAATTTAATAAATTATACGCTATTAAAAGTATATTCTTTCGTTTAAATTTGAAATAAAGGTTCTTTATACATGTCATTTGTCGTTGAATTTGTATATTTACCATCTCTATCATAACATAGAATCTTCAAACCCTTCTGCTCTTGACCAATGAGACAGCGATATATAGTTGCACATGAGAGAAAACCGGCCTCTAAAGAAACAAACCAATCATAGTTGCATAGCCTGCCTGATAAGTCACGCGTATACCCTAAATTATTCATTGTAATTCACTTATATTAGTTGAACTATAAGTTTTTTGTATCTTATAAAGCATTTGCAATTTAAATCTATTTTTATACATTGTAATTCACTCATATTAGTTAAAGTTTATGATTTATCCATAAAATTATATATTATAATAAAAGTTCATAATTTATCCATAAAAAGTCACAAGAAATGTGTAGTTCGATCTTTTGCATCAACCTGATCATTTTTAAATCTAATACAGACACCGACTTTAATTAAACTCTAAATAAAATACACAAAGAAAAATATTCATAAAAAATCTCAAAGTACTTGCAATACTTAATATAGTCTTCATATAAATTTTAATTCTAAAAAAACCAAAATCATAACAAATGTGTACATTGCTCTTCCTGGAGCATATTTTTTAAATTTTTACATAAAATAAACTCTTACATATTCTCAAATTTTAAACTTTTACAAATTCTAATAATTCCCTCATTAGAATAAGTAAATGTTTAAACTTTTATTAGAATAAGTAGAAGTTTAAGTTAGTTTCATCATTGACAGATTTATAACATTTGTAGGTTACTGTTCTATGTTCATTTTATTTTTAGTGGTTGTGTTATGAGGCCAAACTGTGTAATGCTTTATAATCTTAACGAAGTACAGGAAATGTTTCTTTGATAGTTTTCTTTTACGCGTTTGATAGAAACTTGTAACAGGCCATAAGAATCCTATAAAATTGGTGTAACATCCGAGAATTTTCGAATTTTTTAAACGACGATTTCAATCGTCGACTTTTAGGATCTGGCTTGACTTATAAGAACGACCATCTAAATCACGTTTTCACGGTTTGGACCCTAAAGCAATTCGATGTGAAACGACATTCCTGACAACTTTTTAGTTTCGCCCGAGACCTGGAAACGAGCCGAAAAGGGCTAAATCAGCACCGCAAACATTTTTCGAACAATATACAACGCGGACACACAAAAACAATTAAATTTGTTTTTAATTATCAGTATTTATTTAATAAAAATATTAAATAAATTAGTCATCATTTTTAATTAAAAGCGTTGTGGATAACGCGAATATTCGAGTTAAAATCCATTTTTATTTCAGACGAGGCAAAACCGGTTCACAAATTTAATAACAGATATTTTATTAAATGTTATAAAATATTTATGAAATATTATCAAGCGAATACTCATTTTTATCGGAAAAATGATTTGAAAAACAATGGCGCAAGTTTCGTGCGTTGAATCATTCGTTAAGCCGCTCAAATGAGTCCCGAACCAATATATCATAAAAGTTTCCAAAAACTTACACTTTTGGCCCCTTGAAAATATTTACAAAGTAAACCCCGAACTTATTGGGACTTGCCACTTATGTTTTATAACTTTTATATATTTATATATATATATAATTTATATACACTTTCTTCATTTCATTTCCATCTTTATACACACACACACCACTTCACCTCTCTCCCTCCCCTCCCATGTCCGGCCACCATCTCCGGCCGCCGGAATAACTTTCCGGCGAGTTCTCCGACCAACCTCAAAGATACTCCTCTTCACCGGATCTATACGATCCACTATACCACTCTCCTCCACGCGCCCTCTCCTCCACCACCGACGCACCAACACCACCCCCTCTCATCGTCATTATCACCTTCGCGTCATCAACATCATCACCATCGTCGCAGCCACCCCCCATGGGTGCGCGTGGTTTTAAACCGCCACGAACAGGGTGCGTTTGGATGTTGTTTAACAACCATAGGTGCGTGGGTTGTTTGTCACACGGCACCAAGGGTGCGTGTGGTTCCAAGTAATGCCAAGGGTGCATGGGTTTTATATTTTCACAGAGAGGGTGCGTTTTGGTTGTAAAGAGACACAATAAGGGTGCGTTCGTTTTGTGGTTTACACCAGCACGGGTGCGTGTGGTTCAACGACAAGGGTGCGTTTGGGGTTTGGGTCTCAACTGACCCGGGGTACGTTTGGTTTATGTAAACCCGAGTAAGGGTGCGTTCGGTGTGAGTTTAGCACCAACCGGGTGCGTTGGGTTTTTGTTTTCATCGAGTAGGGTGCGTTGTGGTTTGCTATAACATCACAAAAAGGGTGCGTTTTGGTTTCTATTAAAGCACAAAGGGTGCGTTATTTTTCTGTCACCCACATAAGGGGCGTTCGGCTGGGTTTTGCACCACCTTGGGTGCGTATGGTTGATCTCAGCACCAAAAGAGTGCGAGTTGGTTTTGGCTTTTCACCGCAAGGGTGCGTTGTTTGCTAACAGCCATCGGGGGTGGGGTGGGGTTCGGGTCTGCCACCATGCGAAGGTGCGTTTGGTTCGCGGTTCAACCACAAGAGGGGTGTGTTTGGTTCGTCTTATATCACCACAAGGGTGCGGGTGGATTGTAACAACAAGAAAGGGTGCGTTTTGGTTTGTGTACCACCACCAACAGGGTGCGTTTTGGGCTGTCACGAACCAACCGGGTGCGTTGGGTTCATAACACAACCAAGGGGATGTTTGGTTTGGCTGTGGGACAGCCGGGTTTAGGGGGGAGGGGTGTGTGCGTCGGGTTGAGGTTATAGCAAAAAGGGGGTGTTCGTTTGGGGGTGGCAGCCACCACCATGGGATGCGGTGGGTGGCAGCCACCACCATAAAGGGGTGTTTGTTGACCGGGTTTTCACGAAAAAGGGGTGCGTATGGTTTATAGCAAAAGGGGGTGTTTGGTTTCGCGGTTGACAGCCCAAGGGGAGTGTTTGTTTCGACGGTTAACAGCCCACGAGGGGGCGTTTGGTTGGGGGCAACCACCATTAGGGTGTGTTTGGTTTGGCAGTTTTGCCAAACGGGGGTGTTTGGTTTGGCAGAAAATGACACTTGGCTTGGTAGAAAAGAACATAGGGCGTGTTTGGTTT
>BQNB010121282.1:0-20486 GCA_026074375.1 Tanacetum coccineum
AGTAACGATCTTACATCATCGTTCTGTCATTGTCAGCGACGTAAAGTAACGATCTTCCGTCATCATTCCGTCATCGTCAACGACGTGAAGTAGCGACACCGTTTTTAACAGTTTTGAAAAGATCTTCATTGTTTATAGGATCAATCTTCATAGCCCTTATTGGTGATTTTCAAAAGCAGCGTGTTGGATTTATTAACGGTATGTGTTTCTTTTATTCGACGAGCGGCGGTTGCGAGAGAAAAAAGGAGACGTGTAGCTTTTTTTACAATGACTCATGCTCAGATCTCAAACTTATATCATGTTAATAGTTTTTTTTTAAATAGGTAACTTGTAATCTCTAAAATGCCCTCCGACTTTTTTCAAAAGTTTCCCTAATGTTTTACTTTGTTAAATCTTAGATTCAGGCACATGTCATTTTAACCCTTGATCATAAATAGATGGTTAAGATTTGCTCTCGCAGTTCTTGATATTGTTCGCGCAGGTACCGTTCTAGTTATATTAAAATGCTTGTTCATTTTGACATTTCTAACGAGAACTCTAAATTGAGGTGTCATAGTATCTTTGTGTTTATTGACATATTTAGAGTGTGTTTGGTTTATTAACGAGAATCACTATCGGTATATGTTTTGTTGGAGGGTGAAATAAGATTCGGTATGAGGTAAAGGTATCATTTTAATTACCACCACTACTACTACCACCACCACCCTTGTAACATCAAGCTTCCGCAGTATTTTTAATATAAAGGTGTGTTTAAGTAACTTGTAATTTAAAGTTTTAGTTTTTGAGCTAAAATACAAGATAAAAATTTCTGGAACGTGAATTTTCATCTTGGTATCAGAGTTTTGAATCAAAACGTTCTTAGCTCTATGGAAGGCTAAGTCCTTCAGGTATATTCAGGAAAAGCAGTGAAGGTATTATTTTATCAATTGCTTTCTCCACAAAGTTAGCTTTTGTGGATCAAAAGGCAACAAAAGGCAACAACTGAATATCAAGAGGCTATACAAGCTACTGAAGATCTTGAATCACCAGCAGTTGGTTTTGCAAAAACAACTGATTACAAAGGAGGTCTGACTAATCAAGTAAACGCTGTTATAAAACAAAATAACACTTTACTTTATTTTGCTACCAAGCAAAGTCAGAGGTTAGTTGAGCTAGAAGAAAAGTTTGACAAGCTCAAGCAGGAAATCCATAAGATTAAAGAAAAAGAGGTTCAGTCCGCTGACCTTGAAGACTCAATATCAAGCCTAGCTAAAAGACTTGATAGTTTCTCCATCAGTGGAAAACTCCCGGTAAAAAGAATAATACACGTCTTTGAAGATCCTAATAAAATCTTTAAAGAACAGTTTGAAAAGGAGTCAAAGAAATGACTTCTAGAAGACCAAGCATCCTCAACAAAAATGACTTCCAACCCAAGAAGATCAAATCCGTGGCTACCGACAAATGGCCCGAAATAGGCATCAAGTAGCTAGAAAAACAAGAAGAGTGTTTGGAAGGAATAATTACAATCAAGCTCTTGAAACAGCTGTAGACCCAGAAAGAAAGCTTGAAATATCAAGAGAAAGGCGAGCAAATCTTGTTCTCGCAGAAGTACTCTATTCAATCAATAGAAGTACAACAAGACACAGAGTATATGAACATTACTCTGAACAAAGAATCTTGTGTGTTGGTGAAAATCAAATAACTCTTCGATTATGCAACGAAGAGTCTTATGAAAGCCTGAGAAATTCAGGACTTCAGCATATCCACTTGGGGATATTCATGATAAGGCTACACGCACTCCACCGAAGAAGTGCAGGAACAAATGCTCTAGCTGTCCTCCGAGATACTAGATGGGAAGATAGCTGATAAATTATTGCAACCATGGAAG
The DNA here is from genome assembly GCA_026074375.1 of Tanacetum coccineum. Classification (NCBI taxonomy): domain Eukaryota; kingdom Viridiplantae; phylum Streptophyta; class Magnoliopsida; order Asterales; family Asteraceae; genus Tanacetum; species Tanacetum coccineum. Next base: position 1,868 of record BQNB010121282.1, read on the forward strand.
TAGACCTCTCTGCAGGAACGCAGTTAGTTTATACATTCCCTGATATGATTCCAAGTGTCAATGACTTCCACAATCATGTAGAAGTTGCTATACAGACTCATGGGTATGATACTTGGCAATGTGGTGAAAGTAACCTACTGATAACAATGGCCTTAACAGGCAGGTTATTAAACACTAGTTATATGGGATTCCAATATAGCGTGGAAAACGTTGTGGATCATCTAACCATAACTGGCATCACAGCAATTCCTGGCAAAAGAAGGAGTATAGAAGAGTTAGAAGGAATGAGCTGGCATCTAAAGCCACCTAAGCAAACTTTAGTACGTGTCCCATCAAGGGTTGCAGTAAATGAAAGGCTAAATATATGTATTCTTCTATTATAAACCTTCAAAACCTAATGAGTTTACCAATTCTCTCATCCTATCTTTACTGCTTTATCGAGTCAAACCCTAAATTCATATTGTATATTTGTCTATCGCACATTTTATACTTGGTATAGTTGTCTTCGTCTTTGATTACAGGTTATATTTGATGAGAAGAAGCTTGGAAGTTCTTAGGAAGTTTCATTTGACGATTCTTGAAGGACGATTTAACCATTTATTGCATGTTTCTTCTCCATTATTGAGCAAAACAGGGGATAAGGATGGCAAAAAAATCCAAACCCAATGGGGAAACCCAAAACCCAAATTTTTTAGGGCGGGCGGGGCATACTCTTCGGGTTTCAGGGCATTAAAGGGGATTTTTATCGGGTCCGAGCCGGGGACGGGGCACAACATCCCCAACCCGCCCCGCACCGAAAGTATATATACATATAAATCTATTATATTCATATATTCTTATGTTAGCATTTACGTAATAAAATCAATAGTATTATTTTTTTTAGTTTTGTATCTTTGCAAGAATGCAAGTTGTGTTGAGAAAAAACTTCTTTTGTGTAATGTTTTTTAAAAGAAGTTCTGATTTTTTTAACGTGGTTATCATTATTTATGTTTAAGTTGTTGAAAACTTATAAATGAAACTAATTAATATATTATTAGTGAGTTCTTGATTCTTCATATTATTGCATGTAACCACTTTGGTAAAAATATGGCCTACATATAATAATAAACGGAGAACAACATTTATTTGGTGGAGCATTGCGCTCCTAAATACACCCCGATAAGATCTCCAACGGGGATTGGAGCGGGTTTAGGGGAGCATCTCGCCCCAATAAGATCCCCATTAGGGATCGGGGCTGGTTTGGGGCATTATTTGCTAATCGGGTTTGGGGATGGAGGGTGGTCGCCCCGCCCCAAACCCGCCCTATTGCCATTCCTACTAGGGGAGTACTAGTTTCTTTTCTTTGTTTTCTTTTCCCTTTATTCGTTTTAACGGGTACTTCTATAGAACACTGGGGACAATGTTCAACTTAAGTGTAGGGGGAAAACAAGCCTTAGAAACTATTCTTTCATTTGCCATTTGCTTTGTCCTTAAAATGATGTGTAATATATCGAAACATAGCATAAAAGGTGAGTTTTACCCAAATTTAAATTTTTTTACGACACATACCAACGAAAACCAAGTATTAATAGCGTCTCATGGATAGGAATTTATATGACTAGCACAATAACCCTCAGAATTCCACCCTAAAAATGTGAGGTTCACCTTTAGATCTTTAGGAATTCGGGTACCCATCATTGGTAACCCAAGATGATTTTATCTTTACCCGGTTCGAGTTAAGGTTGATCTGCAGGCGTGCATGTCTATTCCGTCGTTACGGCCATGTATGCATTGCCTTGTCACCTTTTCTGGAATGTCTGGTGTTAGTAAAATTCATATGAGTGTACCGGTAGTGTATTAAATTCTAGAACTTGTTATTGTGATGCATCCCGAGACCGCATAGTAAGTATTAGGATTTGCTTGATAAGAGGCATTAGGATTAACCCATGTTTTAAACCTGTAATTGTTATGATGGTCACACCGATCATGTAACTATCCCACACCCTTGCCATGCACTCATCATTAGTGCAGGATACCCCTAGTACAACCCTCCGAGCCTATCCTTTTTCACGGTTCTCGTAATTTTCTGGTGGATTCCAGATTATTAATGAAGAGCATTGTCACCCTTAAACCAATCGTTACACCCAAAAAGCCTTAGCCTACCTTGTATGTACTCATTTTTAGTACATTATTATGTTTAACCCAAGTTAATTATTTGAGTACACGGTTGCTAAGTCCTTATCCTTGTAAATACAGTTTTGGGACGATTGGGATTCATGGTAGTATTTATTTCGCGGAAGAATGGGGAAGAAAAGTTAAGTCAATACCCCCATATGTTTGTCAAATGATCTCCATGTTATTTTGATCCACCTCAAATCGGGTCATTAGTTAGATTGTAAATATCGAGCATGTAAAAGCTCAAGTGTAGGGGTACGTGTTATAAACCCCATGTGATGTATTATGTTATTAAAAAAATGAGAAAAGAAAAAGAAAGAGATTGATGTAGAGTTGTGTAGAGTTTGTATATCTTCGTCCGAGTCTTGGCTTAGCAACCAAACCAAAGTGTATTCGTGTAAATAATTAGCTAACCCTTCCACTCCAAATTCACCCAAAGCCACCCAAATGTATCCCATCCGTTTCCGTTTCCATTATATGTTATCTTACACCTACACCCCACAACCCTTTAAAAGACCTCTTAGATAGTAATGAATAATGCTTGCACCTAGCGGTGGAGGTTTGATCCTTTACCAAGCCTATGGTAATTTATATGCTATGACAGGTAATGAGTGTTGATTTTCCATTTCTCCTATATGTTATAATTTATTATACACCCGAGTGAAACAGAGAATCCCAAACACTTATGTGAGGTGCTAGTGTATACTTTCCGTGCTTTTAATTACGAGGTCTAGAAGGTTATGTTCTAAAATAATTTTAAAGAGTGGGTAAAATGACCCCTCATATTATTATTGTCTAGGTAGAAAAGCCCATTTGCTTGAGGATAAGAAAATCCTAAGTGTAGGGGTATTAGATGATGTGTCATTTTATACACTTTTTCAGGGTCGTTTAACCCCCTAAATCATGTGTTTATGACCAAAAATAGGTACTTAATCGTTTCTTTTCAGGTATTTTGCATTTGGGAAGAATTTGGAGGAAATACACGTGACTTGGGCTCATTTGGAGAAGAAACAGACAAGACTACGGACCTACACCAACATTGCTCAAGAATTTCTCTACAATGGCTGGAAACAGCGTCACAAATACAACATGACGCCGTCACAACGAAGACCAAGACGACATCACTAGATCTCATGAGGGCGTCAAAGCACATGACCCAACCCATTATCTAGAATATTCTCTTTCATGATGGCGTCACGATCAAAACGCGACGTCGTCACATCGTTTTTCCTATATATACAAACCCGAATTTAAGGTTTTGAGTGTGTAACTTTAGAATAAAAAGAGGGTACGAACCCTAGTTCATTTAGTAGCTGTTAGGGACGAATTTAGGGCCTAAAAACCCTATTGTACTTCCTCCAACTCATGTTTAAATCAAGTAAGGTTTAATTAATCATTCAATATGTCTATGTGTTGTTTGATTCATCTATGTTCTTGCTTTATTAACATTCTAGGCTAAGCCTCCTATTGTGTTTATTTATGATTGTATGAAACCTAGAATGTAGATCTTAGTAGTGTTACTTCTTGTGATGGATGTGCATGTTAGGTCTTAGAAAACCAGCTTTTGTCTGCATCGTTGTTGATATGTCTAGGAAAACATGATTGTGTAGAAAGGATACCATCGAGTAACAGTCTTCATACTACCTTGCCCCCTAATATGGTTAATCCACTCTTAATATATTTCACATGCACTTAGTGTACTCTTAGGGGCCTTATAATAGTCTTCATACTACCTTACAAGTGCGTTGCTCTAACAAAATACTAAGTAGACGGCGAGTTCGTGTAATTTGTTCATGACTTAGGAAATAATTACACAGATCATCACAAGTGTGACAAGGCAACAACACTAGGAGAAACAATCTAGGGAGTAATACATGATTAAATAAACACAGTCTTTTATCTTATTGTTATCACCATTAGCGTAGTTGTCATTTAGTTTATTAGCTAAAACCAAACCTCCTCTTAAATATATGATTTACTACTTTCCTATAAACCATAAAAACATAAAAAATAATCTTCTATCAACCCCTAGAATTCTGTTAGACCGTGATCAAGCCTTCCCAACCTATTCCTTGAGTGAACGATAACAACCCCTGAGTCTTGCCTATACTATTACTACAACAATTAGGTGCTCTGCCTAGGGAGTTGTAAAACTTCTTGTTAAAGTCTAACGACGACCGCATCACTACTTTATGCGCTTTATCAGTGAAGGCTCATGTGTGGCCTTAATTTTTTTGACTAATTGTCAGTTGTCAGATGAAGGGTTTCAAACCGCTTTCTTGTGTCCTCAAGGCTAAAAGAAGCATTGAGGAAAGTTAACGTGAATTTTATAGGTGTCTTAGTTTTGTAGGGCTCATGTGTGGCCCTACGACATCCTTTTGAACGTTGAACTTAATATTAGGCTCAGGTGTGGCCTTATGACACAAGTACTTCGAAATCAACCTTCTTCATTGATAGTGTAGAAATATTTACATCATCACAAGTATGAACACTTACTTTGCTACACCATTTTCGATAATCGAAATGAGTGACTTGAAAGGGAAATAAGAAAGATAAACTTTGCGAAAAAGAATGTAAGTTTTACATGTAAAACTTACGAAGGCTTGTTCCTTTCATTGTTTGAACCAACGAGTGATCAGTTGTGTCAACAATTATGTAGAGTTACTCTTTGTGGACTTTGTTTATTATATATGGGCTTTGCCATTCATTCGCGTTTCATTTAAGTAAAACGAAATCTCCCACGATGTACATGGGGTGACTACTCCTTGCGATGTGGTATATTTGTAACTTGTTTCGGTAGTATGCCTTTTCGATCGAAGCCACTTCCTTGCTTTCCTTTTCGTTGGTTGCTTTCTGCACTCTTCCCCTATCATCTGTAGTTTCGATTATAGGGATCACGGCTTCTGAACCATAGGTTAGGCTAAATGGCATTTCTTTTTGGCTATTCCTTGGGAGGGTTCTATGTATCCATAATGTTTTAGCTAGATTATTCACCCATCCATGTTGGCTTCGAGTTAGCTGCCTCTCTATGTGGTGCATTATTTCCATGTGTTCTGTGATAGGAGAAAAGGATTGTGTTACTTTCAATCCTTTACAAAGGTCTACGAACATCCCTTCTTTGAAATGTTTCTCTTCTTTTAAGCTGATTATCTGGGGTACTCCGAATCTACATACCACATATTCCTATACGAACTTTTCTACTTGTCTTCCATTTATGATGGTTAGGGGTTTGGCTTCTACCCACTTTGTAGAATGTTCGACTGCGATTCCTAGGATATGAATTCCCCAATAGATAAAAGGCCACGTGCTCCCTGCTGCTATGGCCCCACTTGTTCCAGCTTTCCTTATTGTGGATTGTTCCTTGCATTTTTTGCAGTCTTGAATTTCTTTTGAAACTTCCCTATGCATCGATGGCTAATAGTAACCTTGTTTCGTAATTAAATCCGCATGAACCTTCATGTAATTCTTTTATGATCTTGTCAGTTTGTGGTAGGGCCACGCAACGAAGCTATGTCGTGAAGAAGGATCTTTTGTATAGGTTTCCTCAGATTAGCTTGTATTATGGCACCTGGATTCTGATCTTCCTAGCTTTCTTTGTGTCTTCTGGTAACAATCTACTTAGTAGGTATTCATGGATGGGGTCCATCCAGCTTTTCCTCTCCTGCATATCTACCTTCAAAACTTCTTTTTCCTCTATTGACCTTTTGGTCAAAACTTTGACTAGCACTTCCTTTGTGAGATGTTTGAAGGTCATTAATGCCAGCTTGCTTAGCGCGTCTGCTTTCTTGTTCTTGTTCCTGCGTACGTGCTCAACTGTGTACTCTTTGAAGCCCCTTAGCGTAGTTTTAACCTTTTGTAAATAGTCTTTGATTGATGTCTATTTTGCTGCGAATGTGCCTTTTATCTGGTTTACCAAAAGTTGGGAGTCCAGAAATATTGCCACTTTTGCAATTTTTATTTCCTGGGCTATCCGTAGACCTACTAGCAATGCTTCGGATTCTGCTTCATTGTTCTTTGTTTCAAACTTGAATCGTAAAGCATAAGTATATTCTTTACCTTCGGGATCTATCAGCGTTAGCCCTGCTCCCGATCCATCTGAGTTGGAGGCTCCGTCGATGTAGAGTCTCCACTTACAGTTTGAATTTGGCACCTCCTTTGTTGTCCTCGAAGGGTATCTCGACTAAGAAATTGGCTGGCGTTTCTTTTTCATTCCTTCTCAGGAACACGATATCATGTTCTCCCAATTCGATTGCCTATTTGGCTACTCTTCCTGTTTTTTCGGGCCCTGTGAGCATTTACTTAATGGGTGTATTTGTGAGAACCCTTATCATGTGGGCCTGAAAGTATCTTCAGAGTCTTCTTGATGCCTGAAACAAGGCCAGTACAAGCTTCTCCAAGGAAGGATAGTTGAGTTTGACTCCTTGTAGGACCATGTTTATGAAATAAATGGGGGTCCATCCTTCGTTTCTCTTTTTGACAAGCACAACACTCATACTTTGTTTTGAGGTGGCGAGGTGCATTCTTAAAGTTTCTCCCACCCTTGGTGCAGTGAGTGTTGGTAAGGCTTGAACGAGTTTCTTCATTTTCTCAGTGCTTTGTCGGCTTCAGTTGTCTACTGTATGTTCTTTTTATCTTTGCACCCTTTGAGTACTATGAAGAAAGTCAGTGATCTTTCCGCACCTTTTGATAAAAACCGGCTGAAGGCTGCTAGCTTCCCGTAGAGACTTTGTATGTCTTTTAGTGTTCTTGGCTAGTCGAGGTCAGTGACTGCTTTAACCTTCAAAGGATTGGCTTTTATGCCCTTCTTAGTGATGAGGTGTCCTAAAAAGGGGACTTCTTCAACATCGAATGGGCATTTCTTTAGGTTTAGCTTCATGTTGATCGATCGAAACCTTTTGAAGGTTTCTTGTATATTTTTCAACATTTCTTTTTCTGAAGTACTTTTGATGACCATGTCGTCTACGTAAGCCTCAAGGTTTCTTCCAATTTGGTGACTGAAGACCTTGTCCACTAACCTTTGGTATGTTGCCCCTGCATTTTTGAGACCAAACGGCATCTTCTTGTAGCAAAAGACTCCTTCTCCTGCGTAGAAGGCTGTTTTGTCTTTGTCTTCTTCTGCCATTTGGATTTGATGGTAACCCTTGTAGGCGTCTAAGAAGTACTTCAAACGAAACCCTGAGAGGGACTCTATTTTCCAATCGATCTCTAGTAGTGGATAGCAATCGTTGGGACATGCCTTATTTATGTCTGTGAAATCCACATACATTATCCATCCTCCATCACTCTTTTTTACCATAACAGGGTTGGCTACCCATGTTTGGTGCTTGACCTTCCATAGTATCCCTGCTTTCGTAAGTTCTTCTGTTTCTTTACAGGCTGCCATGTTGCGATCTGGACCTAAACCTCTCTTGTTCTGCTTTATTGGCTTAACATGGTTGTACTCATTCAGCTTATGTTCCGTGTTGAAAGGTTTTCCTTCAACCATTATGGTTCTGGGAATCCCTGTCATATCAGCGTGTGTCAATGCGAAGACGTTTGCGTTTGACTTTAAGAGGTTTTACAACTCCTTTTTGAAATGTTCAGGTAGCTGCTTCTTGATAGTCACCGTTTGGTCAGGATACTTGTCGTTTACGATAAATTTTTTCCTCAGCGTTGACGCAACTGAGGACCTTTTCCTTGTTTATGGCAAGTATCTTTCTGGCCCTCTTCGTTCCTTCATCATTTTTATCTGCCAAAAGTACAGTTTCGATTCCTTTTTTGGTATGAAATTTAATGGCCCCGTGAATCGTTGAGACTATGATTCCCATCCTTTGCATCACTGTTCTTCCTAACAGCATATTGTGTGAGGATTCAGACCTTACAATAACGAAGTTAAGAGTTTTTGTCCTTGAGAGGGGGCGTCTCCTATTGTGATCTCTAATGGAACTTCGCCAATGGACCAAGAACGTTCTCCTGAGAACCCTACTAGAAGGGTCTTCAGGTCCACTTTAGTGGCTTTGATGGTAGGATTCAGCTTCTCAAAGCAATGCTCGTAGATAATCTTACATGAGCTTTCACTATCCATGTATACTCGCCCCACCTTTCTTCCAAATATCTTGGCCTCTATAATGACTGGTACGTTATTCACCTTTTCTACTAGAGGAAATATAATTTCCTTTCCTCCATAGTTTGTATTTTCTTGTGCGAGAATTTTTGCGATATGGGCTTCTCGGCTTACCATAAGTATAGGTGCTTCAGCGGGTGCGGTGCCTTTATCCTTTTTACTTTCTCCACGTGGGGTGTCAGATGACTTTGTTCTTTCCTTTTTTATTCCTTTCACGAGGTGCGAAAGTTATCCAGAGTTTACAACCTCTTGAATCTGAGTTTTGAGGTGTCTAAAATCATTTGTATCGTGTCCGTAATCTTCATGGAAGTGACAGTACTTGGACATATCTCGCGATCGCTTGCGTCCGAACATCTTTGGAGGTGGCTTGAAGCTTCTTGCCGCCTTCTCTGTAGCGAGAATTTCCTTCGGACTTTTTGACAGATTGGGAAGCAAACCATGATTAGGTCCCCGATACGGGGAGAATCTGTCTTTGTTTTTCTGTCCTCTGTTATTATCCTAGGAACTTTTCTTTGAACTTTTGAAATTGTCTCTTCGATCGCTTGAGGTACCATTAGTGGCTACCTCTCTTGCTTCAACCCATGTGTAAGTCTTCTCCATTAGACCTTTATAAGTGGATGGAAGGTTCGTGGAGAGATGCTCGATCAAACTCCTTGTTCTCAAGCCATGAACAAAACCCGAGGTTCGTTGTTCTTTATGTAAACCCAGGATCTGTAAAGAATCATCTGTATATCCGGTGATGAAGGCTCGAGTTCTTTCTCCTTCTCTTTATTTGATGTTGTGGACAGCAGATGTGGCTACGAGAACTTGGGGGGGGGTTTTTTTTTTTTTTGTTTTTTTGTTTTTTTGTTTAACTAAAATGCGATCGGAATTTTTTTTTCCTTGAGATCTTTCGTATCTAGGATACTACCTGCTTTTCTGACTGTTCCAAATATTCTGGCATAGCCTTTAAGGGTAATATTGAACATATGGCAGGCTACCGGCATTAACCATTTTTGCATCCGTATAGCCCCTTCGAAAAGGTGCAGGAAGTTATGTGGGTCTTCTTTCCCATCATAAGAACCGATATGGGAAGGCGTTTTCAGTCCGTTTGGGAGAGGATAATCCTTTATCCAGCGCACAAAAGGTGTTACCGAACCCACAGGGTTCAAGACAGCGCCTATCAAGTTTGGGTTGGTATACATAGGCACGTTAGGGATAAGAATGTGTACATAGGCAGTGTTTAAAAAGGATAACTTATGTAGGCATATTTGTAGGTACTAAAACCAATCTGTGGAAGGCAGTTACTAATTTGCAAGGTTTGTGGTGCGTGCCCTCCTGTGGGAGATGGTCAGGATTCCCCCCATAGAACAGGTTTTCCCGTTAGACTCTGCGGCGCTTATGTTCAGCCTGTTAACAAAACTCATAGTTTGATGAAAAGGGTTGAATTGTGTAGGCATGACCCGTTTAGCATACTCAACCTAGAGTAAAAAGTTTTAGCATGGTGTAAAGGAATGTACCCGTTTAGGAGAGACATTCCCTTCCTATTTTAATTTGAAGTGACTGAACCTCCGTAACGAAAGTTCAGAAAAGATTGCAAAGGTACCCCTTCTCGCCTTACGCTAAATGTCTGCTAAAATAGAGTTAGATTCACATGACTTGACATCCATTTCCCCTGGGTGTTTCTTCTAAAGGCCTTCCCCCTTCAGTATTCCTTTCGACCCTGCTTTCCCCTCTACTCTGAGCTCCTTCAAACCCTACTTTTCTTTCCCCCCGTCTACGGATCCTGGGATATGCTACTGGAAGAGGTAGAGTGGCAGCTCTGGTAGGCTCAGGTCTTGGCTCCATCTCTCATCCTTCATTTTTAATCTTCGCTGAAGTACCTAGTTCATTTCGGAGTCATTATTATGCATCTGCCATACGTCGTCCCCTTAAGCAAGACTCAATTGCTTCAAATTGGCCTTCAATAAAGTCAAGATAATCACGGGATTGGGATTAGCTAAGGTGGAAGCACGATAAGCCATGGGCGTGTTTTCAGGAGTGGTGGCAGCAAACATGGTGGTAGTTATAGGTACTGCTGAGAAACCCGATGGTGGTGTAATTTCTCTCCCGCTTGTCATGCCGGAAAAGAAGGTGAGTTATTTTGACAGTTACTAGGATTGGTTTCACGAGACAAGTTTGTGCGGTCCCCCCGAATGGCACCACCGAATGGCAAACCTGGCATGGACCAGGCTTGATGAGATCAAAGAGTTCTTTGAGTGATTGTTGAGTTGCCAAGCCTTGAAATAACCTATGTTAACATAAATGAAAACACTACGTTAAGTGAATGCGCAAAGTGTCCCTGCGAATCACCTCCGCCATGAGAGTAATATGAGCTTTGTATAGGTAAATTATGATAACGTAAGTAAGTGTGGAAGAGTTCTTAGCCATACCTGGAGCACCTTACCATCTATTTATAGTGTAGAAATGAATAAGGACAGCTTAGCAAAAAGACCGTGTTTAATCGTAGGGGTTCCCACGATATATGTGATTCTTGGGTTTTTGTACCACGATCTCTATTTTAGAGCGGAAGACCTTGATGGGAGATGGAGAACGTGGGTTTAACTGTCTACTTTGCTCAAGTTTCGTCGAAGGCCCACCGCGAAGGTGTAGGGCTTCGCATGGCGGATTCCCATGCTGGTAACCACCCCGAAGGTGGTTTTTTACTCCACACAAAATATTCGACGGTTTATTGTTGTAATTGGGAGAATATCCATCGGGCTTCGAAGGGAGCCTACGAATGTTAGAGGAGGGTAACGTTTATCATTAATGATTTTTAAGCTAATTTCACATAAGCTATCGTATTCTATTTGCATACTATCATTATCAAGAGAAGATGCATTATCACTATAAGGAGAAGAGTTAAGAGTTACCTCATCCGACGATTGAGCCATGAGAAAAGTTTCATCGTTGGTTTTATCTTCGGCGTCATTTTCGTTATCACTCTAAGAACCTCTAATGAAGGCCTTTTGATCTTTGTTGCGAGATGGTTTTAGACAATCACCAATGAGATGATTTGGATCACTGCATCTAAAGCATTTCCGGTCACTCTTTCCTTTCTTCTCATTTCTTTTTCGGAATGGCTTCTTTTCTTCTCTTGGTTGTTTACCCTTTCTTCTAAAGAAGTTTTTAAAGTTCCTTACGGCCATAGCATATTCTTCGTCATCGCTTCTGGATGTCGAAGTTTCATCATCACTAGACTCTTTCTTAGCTTTCAAGGTAATGGACTTAACTTTTTCCTTTTTGCCCTTATAAATTTTAGAATCCTTTTCCATCACTACTTTATGTATTTTTAGATTGCCGATAAGCTCGTCTAGAGCTAGTGATGACAAATCTTTTGATTCTTTAATCGCCGTGACCTTTGCTCTCCATTTAGGATGTTGAGCCCTAAGAAACTTCCTAAAATAGTTCTTGCTAGAGAAACCTTCATCAAGAGCTTTCTTAGACTAGTAATAAATATGGTACATCCTATCAAAACCGCTATCATAGATTCTTCTTCAAGAGAGTAAATTGTTCATATGTTGAACAAGAAGCTCAATTTTTATATCCCTTTACATAGCTATTACCTTGTTATGTGATTAACAATCTTGCCAAATATTTTTTAAGCCGTTTTACACATAAAAATTCTTTCGAATTCCTTTTTTGTTAAAGCTTTAAAAGAACCATTTTAAGCTTCATTATTTTTTTATGCAAGTTTTTCTTTTTAAGACCTCGGATTGTTTCTTCATAAGGAACAACCTTAAAATTTTAGGTAACTTCAATTTTGGCAAGCGGTGGAAAATCACCATTCAAGATAATATGCCAAAGATCTAAATCTTTTGCTTTCACATGAGTTTCAAATCTAATTTTCCAATAAATAAAATGATCACTTTCAAAAAGAGATGTCTGTGATGAGGTTCCCTTCTAGATATTTATCCGAATACCATATATCGATTCAAGCTTAAATATAAATATATGTATAAGAATCTTAGTGATCTGGCTTCTGATACCATTATGGAAACTAGAATGGGGGGGGGGGTGGAATAGTTTTTTACCGTTTAAAAATTAAAACTTAGATTGTCAACTTATGTGAACTCAAGAGATATACACAATGGATTTGAGTTATAAGTATCATCGATGCAATAAGTAAGTAACTAATCTCCGAAATATAAACACGTAAAGATAAGAAATACCAGAACCGATGACACAATGATTAAAAGTGTTCGCTAAGAAGCCTCCTTTTTGCCCTACTCCACTCCCCAAGTACCCACTTAAGAAGTTATCTTCACTATGTCAACAAGCTCCCTTTAGCAGAGAAATCGTACACATCGCTTAACACTTTTTTCTTACTAAGCTAAAAGTATACCCGAAAGTATTACTTTGAGATGAACCAATCTAATACACTATGTATTTGTTGCCTAAATACTAACCGATCATACACATATGATACACACAACCCACGACACAAGAACTACAAGATACACGATTTATCACAAACGTGATGACACAACTAAACTAAAACAACTTTGAAGCTTGATGTCCTTCTGAGTGTCTTTACTTAAAGAGTGAAAGGAGTGATCACTTTGTAATGGATTATAGTAAACACATATAGTAAAGATCAAAGATATAAAAAGATAAAAGATGTATATGAAAAAATATTTTACAAAGAGTTTGTCTCCTAAATGAAGACATAAGGTAGAAATATATAAGCAAACCTTTGAAATTCAAATGCTGGCCCAAACAGCTGGACGTTGCGACCCACGGATCCACCTACACCTGGATCCCATCCCTATTATGGTGGATCCCAGACCGAGGAGATGGGACAACATTTTTCCTTTTATGATTAACCCTAATCTTACAAATATTGTTTTGTACTTATTAACACTAGTTTAATTGATTATTCATTATTCTTGTAGAAAAAAATATTTCTTATCATGAATAAGGAAAGATTTTCTAGATTTGGGAAGATTTAGAAAGATTTGGAAAGATTATTTCCACTTATGGTTAATCTTATTTTGTCTTACATGATTAATATAACTAGCTTAAAATTAATCATGTGTTAACTTAAATCATTTGATTAGAAAAGGTTTATGCAAATGATAATATTTTTCTTTGATCATTAACTATGTTTAATAATGCCAATTCATACCTTAAGTCATTTGTCGGCGTCAAGTAAACTTTCGACTAAATAACTTGTTTACGTAAGCTTTTACGTAGTATGACATTATATTTGTTATTATCAAAACATGAAGATCATTAAATATAAATATCGTTTTTGCGCGAATATTTGTATTAACATTTGTCTTGAAGTGTATAACCGTGTATCGTTGAATGTCAGAATTAAGAGTCACAAAGAATGGGAAACTCCAGAATGTCAAGGCACATCTAGTAGTAAACAAAATAAGGAAGCTAAAGCATTCATGTTCTATAAGATGGAAACTGAGGAAATAAGCGAGAGGTATATAGCACCATTCTTCGTGAATGGAGTTGAAGCTTACGATAGAGAAATCAATTTGGAACAAGACAAAAACTTGATCTCTAATAAGTTTGCTGTTAAGTTGTGCTTGGAGCAAGAAGTGAAAAACGGAGATAAGGTGATTAAAAAAGAATTGATAGTCGCTTTAAGAGGTGAAATATACTTTATGAAATTCATCATAAACCCCGAGGAGGATGCCATTAAGCCTGGAGTAATTCTAGGAAGATCGTTAATGAGACTCACAAAAGGTATTGCAGATTTCAAGAATGGTGTCATAACTATTTATCCTGAGCTTGACCCCTTCCTTGATAACTCTGAGGAAACTGAAAAATATGAAGATGATTAGGAACTCATATTGGATGGCATCGATTTTGGAGACATACCATAACTCAAAGAGACTAGTTTACCACCGTTTCTATGCAAAATGGGAAAAAGTGCTAGGAACAAGAAAAGGTCGTTCGAGAACTACCAAATGAACTATTCTGATGAAGGATCATCATGGACAAATAGACAACCCTTAACACAAGAAGAAGCTTCCTGTGAGGAAATTGCTATTGATATCTATAAGAGGTTTTCTATACTTGAAGAGGCAAGACCCATTATCGAGACTATGGCATACAGTGGCCGATATAAGAAGATACTAGATAGCATTTTTTGGACAAGCTGAAATTGGATTATGAAATCAAATCAAAAGAAGAAGAAGCTATAAAAAAGGTCATGGGAGAAGCTTTAAAGGAGAAGGAGGATCATGGTGCATTCGTAATTCCGTTCCACTTGGAGGCAAAAATAAATCTTAACGCCTTGGCTGATACCGGTTCTCAAATTAACGTTATACCATTTCGCATCTATGCGAAATTGGGTAGGGATGAAGTTAAACCTGTGAATCAAGAAATAACTATGCTAAATCACTCAAAGGCAGATCCTATGGGACTTTTGAAAGACGTGCTATGCCAGGTGGGAGTAACCACCATTATTGCAAAATTTCTAATTCTGGATATGCCTGTGGACAAATAAGTATGAATACTTGTCGGAAGAGGATTTCTATATATTTATGGTAGCATATTGGACACTATAGAAAGAACTACGTCTATATTTGATGGGATCTGCCATAAAAAATTCCGTGCAGCCAAGATAAATGTGACAACTGAGGAAAGTGATAATGAGGATGATGAGGACTATTGCATTAAGAGAAATAGTTTGGGGGCACCAATTTATGGAACTAAGTCTTCGAAGTATCTGAATTGTAATGATCCAATGGACCGAGCTCTAACCCTCCAGGGGGTACTTAATCCTTTCAGAAAAATCTGTGTTTGGAAGAAAGCTGTAGGTTTTCTCGGATCCTTGCCTGTACCTTTACAACACTTGGAATGGATCCTACATTATGAAGGAAATTTTTGTAGAAAAGAAGACGGGGATAAACAGTGGCATGTTGAAATTAGATTGACGGACCCTTACGGAAACATATATGATCAAGGTTTCAAAGCCAAACCAACAAACAGGAAGCTGTCAAAATATCATAAGTTAAGTGATGTTATGTCACCTAACTGGTTCCACAAGTAAAAGAAAGACCCTATACTATAAAAAAAAGGAGTGAACTATATGCTCCTCTTTTTTTAGTTTTCCATGTTGAGTTAATACATATCAAAGTCATGTAAATCCATAACGGATTCCCTTTGATGTATGGACAATAGTCCTTTATTAGTATTAATGAAGTCAGTTATGATGGATTAAAATTAATTTGCATTTATGTTTTAAGTTTTTATTAGTTTTTATTAAAATTTCAGCTAGAAAAATAAGGCCAAAGTACTCCGCACTTCTATGAAGTGCGCCGTACTTTTGGACGGTTTCAACTTATATACTTATAAAAATTCACATTCAACAAAAACAAAAACACAAATACTCTCTCAAAACCGTCGTGGTGTCCATCAAAAAAAATGAAAGAAACCATGATTAGGTCCCGATATGGGGGAAGAATCTGTCCTTGTTTTTCTGACCTCTGTTATTATCCCATACACTTTTCTTTGAACTTTCGAAATTGTCTCTTCGATCGCTTGAGGTATCATTAGTGGCTACCTCTCTTGCTTTAACCCATGTGTAAGTCTTCTCCATTAGACCTTTGTAAGTGGATGGAAGGTTCGTGGAGAGATGCTCGATCAAACTCCTTGTTCTCAAGCCATGAATAAAACCCGAGGTTCGTTTTCATCGATGTAAAACCCAGATCGTAAGAACATCTGTATAAGCCGGTATGAAGGCTCAAGTACTTTCTCCTTCCCTTTGTTTGATGTTGTGGACAGCTAAATGCGTCTTCGTAAACTTCTTTTGTTGGCTAAAATACGATCGGAATTTTGCCTTGAAATCTTTGTAATCGAGAATACTACCTGCTTTCTGACTGTTCCACCATATTATGGCGGAGTCTTTAAGGGTATATGTGAACATATGGTAGGCTACCGGCATTAACCATTTTTGCATGCATATAGCTCCTTCAAAAAGGTGCAGGAAGTTATGCGGGCTCTTCATTTCCCATAAAAAAACCGATATTGAAGGCATTTTCAGTCCGTTGTGAAGGATAATCCTCTATCCAGCGCACAAAAGGTGTTACCGAACCCACAGGGTTCAAGACAGCGCCTATCAAGTTTGGGTTGGTATACACAGGCACATTTGGGAATGTGTACATAGGCTGTGTATAAAAAGGATAACTGTTTGTAGGCATATTTGTGGGGTACGTGAAACCATTCAGGAAGGCGATGTTATATTGCGAAGGTTTATTGCGTGCCCCTCCTGTGGAAGATGGGCAGGAATTCCCCCCATAGAAAGGTTTCCCAGTAGGGTTCGTGCGGGGAAGCTTAAGTGCTGCCCGTTAACAAAACTCGTAGGTTGTTGATAAGGGTGAATGTAAGTAGGCATGAGCCCGTTAGGCATACTCAAGCTAGTAGGTATGAAAGGTTAAGCATGGTGTGAGAGGAATGTACCGTTAGGAGGGAGATTCCCTCCTATGTTATTTGGAAGTGACTGACCTCCGTAAGCGAAAGTCAGAAAAGATTGCAAAGGTTACCCATTCTCGCCTCTACCTAAATGGGCTGCTAAAAGTAGAGTGAGATTCACACTTTGACCTCCATTTCCTCTAGGTGTTTCTTCTAAAGGCCTTCCCCCTTCAGTATTCCTTTCGACCCTGCTTTCCGCTCTACTTAGAGCTCCTTCAAACCCTACTTTTCTTTCCCCCCGTCTACGGATCCTGGGAGATGCTACTCGAAGAGGTAGAGTGGCAGCTCTGGTAGGCTCAGGTCTTGGCTCCATCTCTCATCCTTCATTGTAATCTTCGCTGAAGTACTCTAGTTCAGTTCGGAGGTCATTATTATGCATTTGCCTATGTCGATCCCTTAAGAGAGACTCAAGTGCTTCATAATTGGCTTCAATGAAAGTCAAGATAATCACGGGATTGGGATTAGCTAAGGTGGAAGCACGATAAGCCATGGGCGTGTTTTCAGGAGTGGTGGCAGCAAACATAGTGGTAGTTATAGGTACTGCTGAGAAACCCGGTGGTGGTGTAATTTCTCTCCCGCTAGTCATGCCGGAAAAGAAGGTGAGTTATTTTGACAGTTACTAGGCTTGGTTTGAACGAGACTAGTTGTTGCGGTCCCACGAATGGCACCACTGATTGGGCAAATATGGGCACGACCAGGCTTCGATGAGATCAAAGAGTTCTTTGAGTGATTGTTGAATTGCCAAGCCTTGAATAACCTGTGTCAACACAAGTGAAAACACTACGTTAAGTGAAGCGCAAAGGGTGTCCCTACGAATCACCTCCGGCGTGAGAGTAAGTATGTACTTTGTATTTGGTAAAGTATGATAACGTAAGTAAGTGTGTGAAGAGTTCTAGCCATACCTGGAGCCCTTACCATCTATTTATAGGTGTAGAAATGAGATAGGACGAGGCTTAGCACAAAGACCGGTGATCGTAGGGGTGTCCCATGATTTAAGAGATGATTCTTGGGGTTGTGTACCACGATCTCTATTTTGGTGCGAAGAGCTTGATGGAGATGGAGAACGTGGGTTTGACTGTCTGACCTTTGCTCAAGTTTCATTGAAGGCCCACCGCGAAGGGTGTAGGGCTTTGCATGGCGGATTCCCATACTGGTAACCATCCCGAAGATGGTTTTACTCCACTCAAAACTATTCGACGGTTATTGGTTGTAATTGGGAGAATATCCCATTCGGGCTTCAAATGGGAGGCCTTCGAATCGGAGAGGAGGGTACGTTATCATTAATGATTTTTAAGCTAATTTCACATAAGCTATCGTATTCTATTTGCATACTATCATTATCAAGAGAAGATGCATTATCACTATAAGGAGAAGAGTTAAGAGTTACCTCATCCGACGATTGAGCCATGAGAAAAGTTTCATCATTGGTTTTATTATCGGCGTCATTTTCGTTATCACTCTAAGAACCTCTAATGAAGGCCTTTTGATCTTTGTTGCGAGATGGTTTTGGACAATCACCAATGAGATGATTTGTATCACCGCATCTAAAACATTTCTGATCAACCTTTCCTTTCTTCTCATCTCTTTGTCGGAATGACTTCTTTTCTTCTCTTGGTTGCCTTACAAATTTACCATTTCTTCTAAAGAACTTTTTAAAGTTCCTTACGGCCATAGCATATTCTTCGTCATCGCTTCTGGATGTCGAAGTTTCATCATCACTAGACTCTTTCTTAGCTTTCAAGGCAATGGACTTAACTTACCCTTTCCTTTTTGTCTTTGTAAATTTTGAAATCCTTTTCCATGATTACTTCATGTACTTTTAGATAACCGATAAGATCGTCTAGAGCTAGTGATGACAAATCTTTCTTTAATTGATGTGACCTTTGCTCTCAATTTTGGATGTAAAGC
>BQNB010121283.1:0-20486 GCA_026074375.1 Tanacetum coccineum
TACTAGATGCATTATCCAAGTTTCTAATCATACCATAAAAAATCAATTTTGAAAAATTAAATGACTGATTTGTAGCCAAAAAAATAATAGCAGATCCTATATTATTACTAAATTCATTCCATGCAGTAGATTTTGGACTCAAACACTGTCAGATGGTATGAATTAGAAATTTCCACTGTGGGGAGAAGAAAGATTTATAAAAAGTAAGCTTTTATGAAAGATTTTCATACCCCATCAATGGAAGGTTTTCAAAAATAGTAGTATTTTGAAAACAATCAATACCTTCTTCATCTGCTAATTGAAGGTCTCTCCTAATAGATGATTCAGTTATGACTATTTTCTTGCCATCTACTAAGGCATGAATCTGTGTTTCTTTATTGACGGTTTTGGTCTTAGCAATAGACCAAAACTGGTCAATACATGAAACATATATAGTAGGATTAACAGTCAAAGCATACCTTATGGAGTGTGAATTTAAAAAATCTACTATCTCCTCAAACCCATCACTTTCAGTGGGTTTCTCCAAAAATGCAACCATGTTGTGAGTATTAGCAAATTTCAAAGCCGCCATTGATGTTAAGTTTCGAGAATGGATGATGAAATTGAGTTAGGCTTTGTGATTTTGAGAGTATTAGAAAGAGCAAAATCGATTATGTGTATGAAAGAAACCCTCAATCAAAGTAACTGTTGTATTTATGTAAAACATCCTCAACAACATTAACCCAACGGTAACCTAGCAGTATTAAGTTAGCCTAGCAGCACTAACTTTCGCCCAACATCATTAACTTTTAGTTACCAACATTAACTCTAATTCCATCCCAAACAAGCTTTTCCATTCCATTCCAAGACTTTAAAGATTAAGTATTCCAATACTAGCAATCTAATATTGAAATCTACTTACATCAAAAGCTTTTGTAAGCAATTCTGCAACATTCTTGTCAGTATGAATTTTGATCATTTGAATCAAATTTTTTTCATTTGAATCTCTAATAAAATGATGTCTGATCTCTATATGCTTTCTTTTTTATTGAAAAACTGGATTTTAACTATGCATATAGTACTCTCATTATCAATAAAGATCTTGATTTGCATAAAGTTGTACCCATAATCAAGTAGTTGATTATGGATCCAAAGCACTTGTCCACAGCAACTTGAAGCAGCTACATATTTAGCTTCTGTTGTGGAATTTGCAACCAAAGTCCGTTTCTTGCATTGCCATGAAATCAATCTACATCTTAGGAATTGACAACCTCCTATTGTAGACTTCCTATCCAAGCTTGCCCCAGCATAATCACTATCAGTGTATGCTACCAAATCAAAAGGAGAATCTTTTGGATACCAAATGCCTAATTTAGGTTGACCTTTTAAGTACCTAAAAATCCTTTTCACAGCATAAAGATGTGACACTTTAGGATTGACTTGGTATCTAGCACAGGCACACACTGCAAACATAATATCAGGTCTTGAAGATGTAAGATACATCAATGAACCAATCATTTACCTATACATATGAACATCTACTTCTTCACCATCTTCATCCTTGAGCAAAGGCTTGTGAGTTTTCATTAGTGTGCTTGCAGTCTTTACTTCTATAAACCTAAATTTCTTTAAAATTTCAGCTACATATTTATCTTGATTAATAAATATGCCATCCTCTTTCTGTTGTACTTGTAATCCCAAGAAGAATGTAAGTTCTTCCATAGGACTCATCTGAAATTTCTTATGCATTAATTTCTTAAATGCATTACATAGCTCAATCTTTGTTGAACCAAAGATGATATCATCCACATAAACTTAGACCAGCAAAATATCACCTTTGTGCCTTTTGATAAATAAGGTCTTGTCAATTTTTCCTCTTTAAAACCCATTGTCCAACAGATATGTTGACAAGGTTTTATACCAGGCTTTAGGAGCTTGATGTAGTCCATAGAGTGATTTTTCAACCTTGTATACTCTATCAGGAAAGTCTGGATCTTCAAATCCTGGTGTTTGACATACATACACCTCTTCTTCAATCTTCCCATTGAGAAAAGCACTTTTTACATCCATTTGATACACAACAAAATCTTTAAATGAAGCATAAGCTAAAAATAGCCTAATTGCTTCAATTCTTGCAATATTGGCAAAGACTTCATCATAGTCAATCCCTTCTTCTTGTGTGTACCCTTAAGTAACCAATCTTGCTTTATTTCTTATCACAATTCTTCTTTCATCCTTTTTATTCCTGAAAACCCATATAGTGCCTATAGTCCTTTTTCCATTTGGTAAATCTACTAAAGTCCAAACTTCTTGTAACTTGAATTGTAGAAGCTCTTCTTGCATAGCCTCTATCCAGCTTGGATCCTTCAATGCATGAATTACCTTTTTTGGGTTCTTCTTGTGATAAAAAGCAAGCAAACAAGCAGTTTTGAAGGTCTTTATGATTTGTTCTTTGTTGAATAGAACTAACAAACCCTAGTTCCTCCAAATTCTTTGACATTCTTCTTGTTTGTGTAGCAAATTGCAAATCTCCAATCACTTGATCAAGAGGATGATCTTTATGAATTCTTGTAGTTGGAATAGGAATGACTTGGATTGATGTAACCAAATTATTCATGTTAGCCTTTGCACCAACATCTTCATCATCTTCAAATATGCTATAATCTTCCAATTCAGGCATATTTGGATCAAGTGGAAGTTCAATGCTTGTTTTTCCACCAATAGTATTAACTTCATTTGTGCTAGCAGCATTAACATTGTTAGTGTTGTTAACATTATCTTCCTTTTTCGTTGATTAATACCTTCTCTATATTTTCTTAATCGTTCATCAACCTTATTTCCAACATTACTTGAAGTTGATTATCATCTTGAAACTCTTTGGACCTTTATAATGTGGATCAGCATCCAGTATTGGTAGCAAATGTAATTTTTGACAGTTCTTTCTCCCCTTGCTAGCTTGAACCTCAATCACTGCTTTTATACCTACAAAACTATTAGACTGTGTACCTGCAACATTTGGCTTATAATTCATTGTTCTTGTTAGTGCATCAATATCAAATAGCCAATCTGGTCCACTACTTACAACATTAGGTGTACTCTCACTAGACCTAATATGCAAGTTTTCTACCATTATCCTTGTTCTACTATTGAATACTCTAAAGGTTTTACTATTCAAAGAGTATCCAACAAAGAAACCGTTCATCACAGGCCCTTACCATCAATTGCCTAAGTGATCTATAGTATTGAGAATGTAACAGACTACCTAAATGTCTTAGATAAAACCTAAAGTTGTGTTCTAATATACCAGAAAACAGTTCATATGGGGTCTTTAGTTATAGCTTAACGACAACCCGCATCTATTTATTGCAGCAAAACAAGTAGTATTAACACTCTGCCCAAAAAGTAGTTCGGAAACTTAGAATCAACTAGCATAGTCATGTAGCCTTAAATGTAGTGTCATATTTTCTCCGCTCAGCAACTCCATTTTGTTAAGAGTTTCATAGCTATACTAAAGGTCTCATAATACACTTCCTTTCCACAATAAACTGATTAGTTCTCAAATTCGTGAATTCATTCCTTATCACCCTATCACCTTTACCTTAGATCTCCTAGATTTTCTATCCCATTAAAACGACGTAAGAGTGTCCACGAGTCTTATCCTTAGTATACCTAGAAAAGAAAACCCATGTAACCTACTAAAATCATTTTGACAACTAGGCAAATACATTTCTTTATAATGCTTTTTACAAGTTGGACTAAACAAATTTCTTATCAACAAATTAAAGAAAACGATTGAGTTTTTTGTTTAGACTTACTAACTCTTGCTGACTTTCCTTATGACAGCAACACAAGTTTGTCATTTTCAAAAGTTTAGATGGTAAACCCTTACAAGATTTCCCTAAACCTATTATTCATAGTTTTAAAAATTGTAAGTGACCAGCCTTCTATGCAAAGTTATATATCATCCAGACGTGGCTTTTGCAAAAAGCAAAATAAACCTCCATTAGGAATTTATGTTCTTTAAATCAACACTATACATATTGTCTTTCAAAGAGACTCAATAGAAACTTGACTTTCAATCAATTAACATAAGTTTGGATTTTAAAACAATACATTTAGGGCATTAAAAAGAACACTATTCGTTTTGTACACATTTTGTGTAGACACTAAAGCGATTAAACTTTTAAACTGCTCTAACAAAATACACTTTTTCAAATCTAGATTACATAATTTATGTAACTTTCTATGATTTTCCCGTCCTTTTAGGATCCCTCCAAAAGCAACATAGTCCTCCACTAATCTCATCATAGTCTGAATACGATAAACATGTGTCTTATCATGTGCCCTTGGAGCATCCTTTATCACACTCGCTTATCCTATAAAATCTATTTGTGATTTCCCTGCACAGTTAGGTAAGAACATCATTTCTTTTGACCCAAGCCATCACTGACTTGGATCTGCCTTGTGCATCAACATAATCAAACTTTTTTAAGGTGATTGATGTACTGTTGTGTTTAGAAACATGGTCAATAAACTTTAATTTTGGTTCCAAACCTAACAAGCTGAGCCTTAACAGCGTTGGACATATTTCCCTTAATAGCATTAACTACTGGCTTTTACTCTAGCATATTAACATTGTTAACCCCTAACAGTAGTACCCTTTGATTAAAATTACGTTTTTAAAAGATGGTATTCTTATTATGGCCTCTTTTAACATTAAGTGATGTTTTAGAAACATTGACATTGACGACACCATTCACATTTTTTTTTGTGACAGTATTAACTTGTCTAGCAATAGTCAATTGATACTAGACCAGACTTCATGTAGTACTCTGCTCTTGGAACATGTTTCCTTTTAGGACAAGTTAAGTTGTGTAGCAAAATTTTCTCATGATTCATTCACGAACTATTACATGTTTCCAAATAATTTGGTATTTGAGAAACTATTTTTAATTCACCCTTTTACAATCTACTTGCAATGATCAAAACTTCCACAACACATAATAAGCATTGTTAAACATCGCAAAATACTTCCTAATCTTTAGAATACATATTTAATTCCATTCATTGATTGCCCTAGTGAGCATAGTGTTTTTTTTCCTATTTTACTCAACATGATTAACAGCTTTCCAGCATCTTTTCTTGTAGTTTATGTTTGACCAAACGTTTATCTTAGCAAAACTAGACTTAACTGTTTTCTCTTGTCAATCTTATCCGAATGTCTACATCTTCTTCCTCACTATCAAAACCACTCCTCAATAATTGAGCACCATTATTTTCTTCCTAACCGCTTATGCTTATTTCACTATCTTAGCTTTACTGTTCTCAAACTACAGGTTTAATGACTACAGCTCACATATAAACTCTTTAGAACCAGTAAATACAATCAGGTGTAGAAGGCATAAAATTTCCTGAATAGGGAGTGGTACTTATTTAGCCTAAACCGTTTCTTGCATTTCAACTATCTAACACTAATAATGAGTGTGTCTAACACTTTCAGATGCTAATTCCAAAGTTTAATCTAATTAAGTGTATTCCATATTTTCCTGTGTTGACTTTTCAAGTTTTCTTTCTAGAGTCTGTAAATGGCATTTATCATAAAATGAATCACAAGTTTTAATTTCCTTAATCTTATTCATAAATAGACTTATTTTCTTATAAACTACAAGTTTTTCTTCTACAGACGCTTAAAACCATCTATAAGCTAAAGCTATGAACTGAATTCTTCTTCAAATCCTTGGTTAACAGTTGTCATTATGAATTAAGCACTCAAACGGTTTTTCGAGCAAGTAGAATCATTAGATACCTCTAAATCAGAACTTGAAGATGAGTAGGCCATGAGTGCATAATTTGTTGGTCCTTCCTCTGCTTGATCACTCCAATCACAATCACCAAGACCATCATATAAGATTAAAGCATTTTAAGTAGTTGTCTCCACTGACACACTTCTTCTTATGCTTTCCCTGTTCATGTTTTCTTGGTTCCTTGGAGTCCAGCACTCCCTTGCAAAGTGTCCCTTTTGTGGCAGTTGTAACACTTCACCTTGGACTTATCAAACCCAATGGTCTCAGTATCATTCACAGTAAGCTTTCTTCTAGTCTTTTTCAAGAATCTCCTTGCCCTCATTGTTAGCATAGTCATTTGCCACCTCAAGTCCATCTCTTCTAAATCATCAGGATTAATTTGTTGCAAGTCCTCATTGTCAAGTTGTGGACTGTTTGGTTGACTTGCAAAGAAAGCACATATGACAACATCACTCAAGTTGTCAATTGTTGTTGAGTTAACAACAATAGCTTGAGTGCTAACAGTTGTAGCACCATAAGCAGTATTAACTGCTCCATTTGTACTGTTGGTGCTGTTTGAGGACACAAAGGCTATGTTTTGTGTGTTTTTGCTTGAGCTTGATGTCCCTTTGACTTCTAGTTCATATACTTTGAGATTGTTGTAGAGATCATCAATGCTCATTGTCTCTAATTTAGGCTTATTCCTCCATACAACAACATGTGTGTTCCATTCTGGTGACAAACTTTTTAACAACTTTTGTTTCACATCATCTTGTGAAAGGTTTTCACCTAAAATCTCCAGCTGACTCATAAGCTTTTGAAGCCTATCAAAGGTTTGATCAAGGGTCTCTAAGCTAGGAACAGAGAAGTTTTCATACTGCTGCTTTAAGAGATTTCTTTGAGTTTTCTTTGTGGCAGTATTACCCCTAAATCTCTTTTCAATAGCTTCCAGCAGCGACTTCGCATCCTTGATTGAGTTAAACTTTAACTGATGTTCATTAGGAATGCCCATCATCAAAGTGCTTCTGGCTTTCTTCTCTAACCTTCTCTGAGCCTTTTCTTCAACAGTTGTAGGAGGCAAGATAGTCTCAACACCTTCAACAAGTTTTGTTTTTGTGGCTGAGTTACCATTCTCCATGACCTCCCATATAGAATAGTCCATCATCTGGATGTACTGTTCTATTCTCATCCTCTAAATCTCAAACTCACCAGGTTTGAGCATGGGAACTTTAGATGCATCCACCATATGTGCAGATTCTGAATCCGTAGCAAAGAGATCTTGTATATTCAAAAAGGTTCTTCTTATTCAAAGCTTCTCAACAAGCTCTGATACCACTTGTTGATCCTACTTCAATAGATCTTTAATTCCTTGTTCTTGTTAAGGCTTAGTTATTCTAGATAAATCTAACACAATTATAGTAGAAACTTTGTTGAATATATTAAATATTATACAGAATCTAATCTTTAATCAATAAGAAGAATTATTAATAAAATAGTAACACACAAGTAAACACAATAAGCTTTAATACCCTCAATAGTATTAGGGTTACAAACCTTGAAGCTATGAAAAATCTAAAGAAGATTATGATTCGGGTATGAATTCTGTCGAATGTATATCTAACCCTATGCCCTAGGACCTCTTTTTATACACCAAAGAGTCCTTAATGGCTTATATTATTTTCCTAAGTAATTATAATCTTTTCCTTAAATAACTCATACATATCTCATAAGCAGTACTAACTAAGTCAAACAGTATTAACTTATAACTAGCAGCATTAGTATTCCAGCAGTCTTAACTTTGCACTAGCAGCATTAACTTTTACACTAGCAGCATTAACCACTTAGAATGTCTTCCTTGAATTTCACCAGCAGTATTAATTCCTCTGAGCAGCATTAACTTTAAACTAAGCAGCATTAACTTCTAACATCTTAAGAAGACATTTAATCCCAACACTCGTCCTCTACATCAACCCTAACATCGACCTCTATATCAATACCAGCATCAACCCCAACCTCAACATCCCTATCTACTGCAATCTCATCAGCCGTAGCATCAGCCTCAATGTCCTCTAACACATCCGTATCAATGTCCTCCTCAACACTATCCTCTGGTGTAATAGAATCCCTAAACCTCTTACGAGGTGGAAGGAGATCAGCACGAGAAAGAACTAAAGCTCTTATAGCATGGATAGATGAAGTCACGGTAGCAGCAGGTGACCTACATCTCTTACAAGATGGTCCAGCAGATGACTCAAAAGAAGAATTCCTAGTTGAGGACTCGGATGTCGTTGGTAGATACATGGTAGATAATGGGGCAGACCTCTAACGGAGATAGGCCTCGTTACACCGTGGAGTCCTAGCAAGTGGTGGATAAACAAATCTCAGTGGTATAGATGAATCAGGAATGGTGGTGTCTGGTGATGTATGTCCGGATAAGGAATTACCCGAAATAGAATGCCCAAATGATGAATGATCTAAAGATGAATGACTCGATGATGATCCGGAAGTAAAACAATCCAAGTGATATGATGTTTACCTCAATGCTAAATGATGATAAGGTAAAGGTCTAACCGACTTCCTCGCGGTTAATGCTCTACATGGCCTACTAGGATGAGTACGGTAAAGTCGACCGATGGGAATGTCCTCCCTAGGTCGGATAAGAATAGCTCATCGTCGACGAATCCCGGGTGGGGCAACAACAGGTGCAAGTGGAAACTCAGATGATGGTGCAACAATAGCAGATGGTGCGAGTAAAATGGGAGCAGTA
This sequence comes from Tanacetum coccineum, assembly GCA_026074375.1. Lineage (NCBI taxonomy): Eukaryota > Viridiplantae > Streptophyta > Magnoliopsida > Asterales > Asteraceae > Tanacetum > Tanacetum coccineum. The sequence goes on from BQNB010121283.1 coordinate 8,530, forward strand.
GGGATCTCTGGAGTAGAAGTAGTAGGTGATGATGATCCTGATGCAACTCTACTCCTCCACCTAGTAAGCATAGCATCATGAGGTGTAGGTGATACATGCCTCTTGGGCATCTCAGTATCTGACTCTAAATCATCTGAACACTAAAAAGGTGAAACCATATGCGCTAGAAATACGGGAGGTAGTGAACACTTCAATGGATCAGCCTCTAACGATGAATGAGTATCAAGCTCGAGCACCCTGGCAGGTGAGGCAACTGTAGCCGCCCACACCTCTGGTGCAACCGAGACTCAACAGAATTAGAACCGATAAGGATAACTCGCGGAAAAGAGGATCCCATACTCTCGACTGATACGTCCAAAAAAATTAAAATAACCAAAGCTGCCATAACCTGCACAAGCAAAAGTTTATATAAATCCCCTTTATATCAAACCATGCCAATGCGTGCAATGCAGGAAAAATATAGATGTAAGGTATAGTCATGGCAAAATTATACGTAATATAATTATGGAAGTGTATTATAATTAATACCCGTATACTTATCGATAGTAATTATATACGTAAGCAGGTAAACACGTAGGATCACATACTGGTTATAGACCAGACCTAAATATACTACCTGGTTCTCTATAACCTTGGCTCTGGATACCAATCTGTCACACCCCCAAACGGGGCCTGGACGGAAACACGTGTCCGGGGGCGTGACGTCATAATATACATCACACAAGATACAAAGAACGACCTCTAAGGGTACGTTTAGAAATCCAACATCGTTGCATTAAATAAAATAGTTAAAGTTTTACATAGGTTCTTAGATAATATGCGGAAGCGAATAAAAGGTTTTAAAGTTTGACAACGATGTTAACATAGATAATAATAATTCTTGAAAATCGGTCTAAAGCAAGGCAACACCATAAAGCAAGCAAAGACATCCATAGCTAAGCACCTGAGAAAAACATGCTTAAAACGTCAACATAAAGTTGGTGAATTCATAGGTTTGAATTTAATATAAGAGTGGACCACAAATTTTGCAAAACGAATGTGACTAGTATAACAGATACAATATCACATAAAAAGGCATTTACGTTGCGCTAAGCTCATGATACCGAGGCTAAATGTAATGGGAGCATGCAAAATGCTAAATAAACTTGCCCTGACGGGTGCCAACATGGCGCTTCACCGTATCACTCGACAAGGTATACGTCCGTTGATCATGTAAGAGCTACTTACACGGATGGGGATGATTAGTTCCAATAGATCTATCTACAACACTCGCGCTCACTTACCAATCCAACTGATCATAAGTATCTAACGGTCCATGATAACTCAAGCATACAAGTTTCAACAATTACTTAGGCAACACATAAACAAGATTGGGAAATACATAAAGCATTTGTGTCCAATGTTTAAAAGCAAGCAATGTTTCTCACCCCAATTAGTAAAACAAGTAGTAAAAATATGGGGCTATGAACTCACCTTAGCAAGATGAGCGAACGGTAAATCACGTAAAGGAAAGATGATATAGAAATCTAGCCGTAACCTAGATAAATAACGTGTCTTAGGAAAACAAAAAGTATACTAAATATAACACGAAACGCTAAAATATAGAAAGATATCCATGTGTATTTGTGTTTTGGTCTTTATTTATCACAAACGACTTAGTGAAATTATAACATTCTTCGTTGAATCCCGACATTTTTTCCAAAAGTTACCATTTATAGAAAGTTTCCTTTTTAGGAAATATTTTAGTTTCAAGACGTTAATACCATCATCTATATTGGTTAAGTTTCTATATTTTCAAAACGCACTAACTAGTCTTAATCGCTTAACTTCTATGTTTGTTTCGCTAAAACATAATAAAAGTTACTATCTTTGGAATCCTACCTCATTTATCAAATCCGACATCATTTACATATTTTTATGACATTTCAAATGTTTCTAATCAATAACCTAATGTTTTTATATGTTTCGCCAACGTTTAGAAAGTCAAAAAATATCCAAAAGTGTCCGAAAACCACATTTTATTTTCCAAACAACACTACGTCAAAATGGTTTGCAGAAAAATGTTTCAAGTTTCATTTGGCTATAACTTGGCCGTGTTAAGTCCAATTTTAGTGTGCGATATATGAAAATCTATCTATTCGAAACAAGCTCTCCAAAGACTACCTTTACGCCTATTGAAAACATTTCAAAGTCGCACAAAACCTCAAAACAATTTCGGATCAGCAACTATGTATTTCACAAACGCTTCCAAAAATCACAACAAACTTCACAATAGTGCCTAGTCTAGCCTAATCTTCATTCACAACTAATCCAAAACAAAACCACACCTAAAACTAACCTAATCCCTTCATTTTTATTGTTGCAATTCACCTCACCAAGATCATAAAGTCATAAACATATTACTTCTATTTTTATAAAAGATGACAAGATATTATTTCATTTCTTTTTTTGAAAAATCAACACAAATACCATAGGAATCATAGATCTATGCAAGAACATAAACATATGTAGGATGAGAGTAGAAATGAATGTATAAGTTTTAGGATAAGCTTACAAATATGAAGAACAAGCTTAAGAAAACACAAGAATGAAGATGGAAGACTTGGATCTTGAAAAACCCCTAAATAATAACCAAACCTTAATTTGTAGATCTTGAAGTAAACCCTTGAATCAAATAATTAAACCCTTGGAACACCCTTAGATTTGATTAGAAATGATCTTAGAATGAGTGAATAGAAATCAAAACTATGGAAAGTATATGCATGTATGTGTGTGCCGTGAGTAAGGAGAGGGAAAAAGAGAGAGAGATGAGTGATTTTTGAGGCTATGAAATAAGAGTGAAACCCTAAGTTAGAAGTATGTGTGGTATTTATAGGAAATGACTAGGTTAAGGGTTCATGACTAGTCAACCAAGAGTGAAACCAATGGCTAAGTGACCAACATACACCAAAGGTGTGTGTGGTGATGGTTTGGACGCAAACACAAGGGGGAGGGTGGTTCAAGTCTTGATCACTAGCCAAAATAATTAAATAAAATGGTTAGTGGAATTGTGGTCCTCCATGGATGAATGAAGAAAAATGGTGTAAGAAGTCACAAGTATGCATGGGATAAGATTACAAAAATGTCACTATCCTTGCATGTGATGTAGTTTAAATTTAAAATAAAGATGAAAGATTCCACTTTATTTAATTTAGAGTGTGTTTGTGTGTGGGATTTAGGTGGGGGGAGGGTGAACGAAATTTTTTACTTATAAACACGATATGTACGATAACTAAAGTTTAGACGAAAATATTTTAGTTTTCGGGGTTCTATTAGGTCAAAAACGCGAAAAACGCAAATTAAAAGCTAAAACGTAAAAATAAATATCAAAAGTGATCGTAAACTATGAAACACTTAAAAATGATAAAATAAATCATATAATGTCTAAACTAATTAAAATCCAAAGTCGGAATGCGTCTGATGACGTTTTTTAGATTTACGCGGATTAACCTTCCGGTAAACTACCAGATTCAAACGTAACGTATAAAAGTAAAAAATAATGATCGGAAAAGTTTAAAATATTGACCTAAAATTTATGGGGTGTGACAATTGGTTTATGCCTAAAACGCCTTATGTTTAGCCCGACGATATTGTTTTGGGTTGGTTCAAATGTTTCCATCTGTCACCGTCTATATGTCAGGGTAAATGTTTATTTTCTATGTTCGCACACATTACAGGTTGCTTTCGTTCCTTTCCATTTGTGTTCATTCGTACATTTTTTCTTTATGACATTGTTTTTCTTCAGAGTTGTTTGCTCGAAAGGAGGAGATCGCTGTGACTCCTCTTTCAGCCTTATGCCAAAGCTTTCGTGTTTCGACTTTGCCTTCACATATGTGTTTCAAGTTTATGAGGTATGTTTGTTGTTTTATCATCATCCGGAGGTAGCGAGCCTTCTGAAGCTTATCATGCTTCGTGTTCGCGTCATTGTTATGCAGCCACAGGAATTTAATTCTTAAAAAGAAAAAGAATAACAAAAAACCAAGTGCTTTAATATAAAATCGGATGGCCCTCTGAGATGAGTCAACACTTTGAAAATGGAAATCTTGGATGGGTTACATAATGCTATTAGATCTTTTGCTGTTACAAGTTCACTTAGTTGCTTCCACTCGTTTCCCAGTTGTAATTTGGTTTACCCATTGGCATTTTTTTTGTTGCTCTTCTTTCTTTCTTATCACTTCCCATTTCTACCATTGGTCTTGTTTTGTTGCCTACCGACACTTCTTGATTGAGGAATTCCAATTGTATTTTTGCAAGTCCGGTTAACATTTCTGCTTTGGTGTTCAAGATTTTAGGAAGATGTGTGATCCGGAACCTGTGGAATGGGGTAGTTGCATCCATTATCTCTTCCCTGTATCTCTTCTCTTGTTCTATTGGTGGTACTCTACTTCCTTCCACCTGGTCAACCAATATTTATGAATCAATAAAGACATGTAAATCTTTCATACCTTTTCCAACAGAGACAAACAATCCTGCTAATAGTGCTTCACAATTCATGATGTGGTTAGGTGCATTGAAGTTTAAATGGATGACATATGAGCATGTTTTTGCCTTTGAGTTAATTAGGATCATTCCTACACCCGAACCTTCTTTGATTGTTTCCCTGCTCAGTTATAACCGCTACGCCCTTGGTGTTGGGGTTAACTCTGCTTGAAGCTTCGCACCTAGTTCAGATGTTTCTTCTTCGTTTGCATTTGGCACAACCAGCACTTGTTCTCCTTGTCTGCAGAATCTTTTCCTTATCAGTCTTTCAACTTCCTTTTCTCGGATGAATGAGATATCGTATTTTCTTAGTTTGGCTTCCCATTTTGCCAATTGTCCTTCTTTTTCAGAGAGTTTTAGCATTTCCTCTATCAGACCATCTGTTGCCACCCTAACCTTGTGTTTTCTAAAGGTTGTCCTTAGGGACCTTGTTGTGTGGATTAGTGCTTTCACTATCTTTTCTGTTAGGGTGTAACATGCTTTTATTCCTTGTAACGGTCGGCTCACATAGGAACCTAGTCTTTGGATTCCGTTCCTTTCGACAAATAGCACGGAGCTTATAGTTTCGTTTCCTTGGCATAGGCAGAGTAGTAGTACCTCTCCCTCCTTTAGAATGGTCAGTGTTTGCAGCTTGTTCAACTTTCTCTTGATCTTCTGGAAGGCTTTCTTGACCTCATTTGTCCATCCAGACCCATTTGTTGCATCCAATGCCTTTCAAACTTATCGAATAGGATGCATGACTTCCGCCACCTTTGGTATGAACTTGCTAATGGTTGTAAGCTTTAGGGATAGGCTTCATATCTGGTTTGGATCTTTAGGGGTGGAACTTCGCACTATTGCTTGTATTTTTTTCTGGATGTGCCCTTATTCCCTCCTTCGTTATTATGTACCTGAGAAACTTTCCTTCTTCCACTCCGAGTGTGGATTCGTTCGGGTCGATTCGGATGTTCATCCTCCTTAGCTTTCTAAACGTTTCCTCTACATCTTGAACTAGACTTTTTTCAGTTTTGCTCTTCACGACTATTTCTTCTAGGTATACTTCCACATTTTTCCCTTTGTGGTTAGCTAACTGATGAGGTATAGTTTCCCTGGAACATCCGAAGGATAAATCTGGCTTAAGATGCTCTTGACAAGCTAACACGGGCTGAACTAAACAAACGCTCCGGAGATGCTGACTTATTGAAGGACAAGTCAGGTCCGGAGTCACCACCAGAATTCCAGAGAAGCTAGTATGTCGAAGGACATATCAGGTCCGGAGTTATTAGCTCCGTCCTAGCGCAGCGACACCTAAAGAATAGCCCGACAAAAGGTACAGTCCTTACGAAAGACCACTGTTGACACGCAACCGATAGGTCGTACCAAGAGAGAGCCCCACGGTTATGTCTTGTAGTGAATCCCAAATAGTATAAAGAGGGGGCTCATTTCCCTAAGACGATACACACAATACTTACTCCAGACCACACTTTATATTCTTTGAAATTATCTCATACCACCATACTTACTCTTACGTCAGAGTGGGTCTCGGATTCACGCCCCGGGGTGAGCTAACGGTGCTCTTTCTTACTTTCAGCTAGGAGACGAAGGACCAAGCTCTGGAGGAACCAAGCTGAACTCAACATTTGTCACCGTTGAGGTCACTTTTACCAAGCCCAAGCAGCCTACATAAATTTACCTCAACATTTGGCGCCATCCATGGGACCCGGCATCCCAATCTACCTAAAAGAAGAAAAACTAAAGAAGGCATGGTTGACTCGCAACCTATAGAGGAGGAATTTTAACGGGCGACGACAAAGGATGTAGGAACAGAAACCCATGGGGAACCTACCGAACCAGTCTTACAAACGCAAAAAACCCCTTCTCCTTCTCCGGCCTTCATCAAAGAAAACATTGATGTATTAAGAACCATGATCAAAGATCATGACCAACAAGCCAAGATAAAAGCCACACCAAGAAAACTAGCCTATGCCGATTCTGACAAAGAAGCTCCGGCCTTGTCACTAGCCAAGAGGTTTTCCGATCGATTCTCTCTCGAATCCTCTGGCACGTCTGACACCTACAGACAAACTCGCTCCGCAAGTAAAAATCAAAAATTTCCCTCCAAAAACAAAGAATCTACACACTTAAGAAGGTCAAGAAGGCTGGAAGACATGAGCATGACCAAGGAGAAAGTTAGAAAGGAAAGATCCAAATCAAGAAGAAAAAGGTCCAGACACCAAGAGGCAAGCTCAAGCTCCGAATATGAAGAAGGTTCAAAAGATGCTTATGAAGACCTGAATTCACCGTACAAGAGGCCTAAACCCGCCCCTTTTACCCAAAGAATTACTCGCTTCAAATATCATAGGAGGGCAAAACTCCTCCGGAATATCAGGGTATACGAAGGTAACAAGGATCCTGAGGATCACTTGGGTATCTTCTTGGCGACGGCCGAGCAAGAGGAATGGCTGATGCTTGTTTAGTGCAAAATGTTCGCCAAACCCTAGGTGGAGCGACACGAAATTGGTTTGACGACCTGGACCCTAAAATTGTAGATAGTTTTGAGGAATTAAGCCATAAATTCCTGGAAGAATTTTCACAACAAAAAAGATAGGCTAAAGATCCGACTGAAATTTATGGTATCAAGAAGAGGCAGAATAAAGGCTTGCAAGCTTTCGTGGATCGGTTCAAGTCTGAAAGTTCACACATAAAGGGGGTTCCTCCGGTCTTACGCATCTCAGCTTTTATGCATGGTCATGGTCATCCGAAACTCGTTAAGAAGCTTAACGACAAGATACCCAAGATGGTAGACGAAATGTTCGAAAGAGTTAAAGAGTTCATTAGGGGAGAAGTGGCCGTTGGGTCAGCAGAAATGGTTCGTCCTTCCCAAAGAGACAAAGGGTACGTTTGTTCGGCATGGCCCAGAATGTCCGAAAAAGCAAAAAATAGGGGCGGACCAAGAGAAGCACGAAGGAATATAGGGGTATACGCCGCTTATCCCTGAAAAGATACTTTCACCTCGCTTATCAAGACTCCAAAAGAGATCCTCGCCACGGAAAGATACTTTCACCACTGCCTTTGATCGGAACTCCCGAAAAGCAAAACTTAAATAAATTTTGTGACTACCATGGGGACATAGGTCACAACACTAATGATTGTTATCAGTTAAAAAAGAAAATAGAGGGAGCCATGGTCTAGGGGAAGTTGGCTCATTTAGTGAAGGACATCCACCAGAACAACCAGCAGAATGGGAACCAGGGAAGAAATGGTGTGAAAATCATAAACATGATAAGGGAAGAAGGAAACCACAAGAGAACCTTTGAAGAAGGAAGGTCTGGTCTAATGAACGAACTCACCTTCCCAGTAATCCCCCAAAGTCAATTGACGGACGAACCTATCATATTAAAAGGAATAGTAGAAGGAAATCGAGTCCGAAGGATTCTTGTTGATGGTGGAAGTTCGTCAGAAATCATGTATGAACACTGCTTCAGAAACCTTGATATCAACGTCCGATTAAGGCTCAAAAGGTGCAATGCTCCAATGATAGGTTTTTCAGGAGAAATATATCACCCCCTAGGGTTAATAAGTCTTCGAGTAACTATAGGAAAGGAAGGAAGAAGTAAGACGATGCTAATAGAGTTTGCAATAATAAAATGTTATTCACCATACAACACCATAATAGGAAGGACCAAAATGAGAAGCGTGGGTTCCACCATTCACTTTATGATCAAATTCCCCACTATCCAAGGAGTTGTTACAATGGAAACTAGTAGAGAGATCCTTTGAGAATGTAAACACTTAGAGAGGGTACAAGGATCATGGAAGGAGGTTCAGTGGCATCAACGTAAAGAGCAAATGTCCAGGATAAGGAAACAAGCAATCTTAAGAGCGAGAAGTAACTCTAGAAGAAGGCCTGGTTTAGGTCTGGTGTCGCTTGAAAAAACACGAAGCAAGGATGACATAGAGGAAGTATTTACCATCAGCCATGAACGTCCAAACCAGTATGTGATGATGGGAGCCATGTTGACAACCAATTGCAAGCAGTTACTGGCAGACATTCTACGAGAAAACATGGAGTTATTCGCATGGACCAGATCAGAAAGTACAGTCGTTTCGCGGTTTGTCATGGAGCATCAATTAAAAATATATCCCCTTGTTGAACTAGTGATTCATAAGAGACAACCCGTGGCACCTGAAGGAAGACTAGCACTGAAAGAAAGGGTGTTCCATTGGTTAGGGGAATGACTAATTAGAAAGGTTCTACACCCTGAATGGATCACCAATGCGATACCAATCAAGCTGACAAATGGAACTTGGAAAGTACAGATGGATTACTCTAGTCTTAACAAAGCTTGTTCCAAGGACATGTATCCCTTTTCGGAAGAAGGGGAAGATCTAGCATCTTTAATGGGATATCTGTACAAATGACTCATCTAACTTCCGAAGGAATACAGCCAAATAAGAATGGCAGAAGATGACGAAGAAAATACTGGCTTCCATACGGCAGAATGAGTATATTGTTTCACTCATATGCCAAAAGAATTAAAGAACTCCGCTGCTACACTTCAGAGGATGATGAAAAAGGTCTTAGCTGATCAAAGAGGATGAAACATGGAAATACACTTAGAGGACATAGTAATAAAAAGAAAAAGTGAGCAGAACCTAATTCAGAACTTTAAATAAACACTGAGAAAATTAAGAAAAGTAAACATCAAGATTGATCCGACTATGTCTTCGTTCAGAGTAAAGGAGGGAAAGTTCCTTGGCCACATGGTAACAGAAGAAGGACTAAGAGCATATCCTAAAAGAATACAGGCAATCATGCTAAGCCCCACCCCAAGAAGTCCAAATCAAATACAAAGCTTATTCCTACAACTAACAGCCATTAGCAAGTTCATCCCGAAGCTTACAGAACTGAAACACCCCTTACGTGAGGCCCAAACGAGGATGGAGATAGCAAAAGAAGCTAAATGGACGAATGAAGTTAAAAAGCTCTTTGAAGGATAAAAAGGAAATTAGGCAAGTTGTAAACATTGGCCATTCCTAAAGAAGGAGAGACTCTGATGTTATGTCTACGACAAAGGATGGAGACAATAAGTTTTGCACTACTGATAAAAGGATAAAAAGGAAATTAGGCAAGTTGCAAACATTGGCTAGATACTTGTTTCCTATGTAAGCCGACCTCTACAAGGAATGGAGATATTCTACACCCCAACGGAAAAAGGGTACAAGCACTAATTCACACAACAAGATCCTTGAGAACAATCTTTAGAAAGCATAAGGTTAAGGTGGTAACCGATGGACCAATAGAAGAAATACTGAAACTCTCCAGAAAAAAAGAACAATTAGCAAAATGGGCCGTTGAAATACGTATATATGACATCTCGTATATCCCAAGAAAGGAAGCCGAAGGATTAGTAATGAAGAAGTTCTTCGGTCAAGGAGAGCAAGTAGAGGGAACACCAGATGCAAACGAGGGAGGAACATTCACCCTAAGCAAGAAACATCAAGCAAAATCAACCCCAATACCAAGGGCTTGGCGGTTGTATGTAGGCAAAGAAAGAATTGAAGAAGGTTTGGGTGTAGGAATTATCCTAGTTAGTCCCGAGGAAAAGATGCATCTGTATGTCATTCATCTAAAGTTTTATGCATCCAACCATGTAATGGATTATGAGGCATTATTGGCAGGGCTAGCCGCCTCTACTAATCAAGGTATGAAATACTTGCACATCTTCATTGATTCATTAACATTGGTTGCTCAGGTAGAAGGGAGCCACACACTAGTAACGAAACAGGAGAGAAAGTACAAAGAAGAAATCTTGGATGCAACAGCCCCATTTCATAGATTCCGAATCACACACCTCCCAAAAATTTTAAACTTCAAAGCAGAGGTGTTAACAGGATTGGAAACCATAAAGTTGGAATTTCTCAATCAGGAAGTATCAGTGGGTATCAAAGCAAGACCATCAGTGGAAGAGACAAGCAGCAGCAAGAAGGGAAAAGCAGCAAGCAATGCGCCAAGGCAAAACCAAATTACAATCGTAAAGCTAGTGGGAGTAACTGAATGAACTTGTAATAATGAAATATGTCTAATATCACTATGTAACCCATCCGAGGTAGCCATTTTCAGAATGTCAGCTCACCTCGATGGGCCCTTTTATTTTTAAAATTTAAGTATTTGATTTTTACCTTAGCGTGACAAAGTCAAATTCTGTTGGATAAGTAACACTGATGCAAAAACGAAGCATGGTAAGCTCCGGATGGATCGCTAATGATGTGTCGTTGTGTGGTGTATATTTTTATGATTCAAGTTTTAAATTTATATTTTTCCGACTTAACAAAAAATAGCACTTTAACGGACAGTGTACCTGGTCGGTGGTAGATTCGTGGTAAGTAGGATGTCGAACACTTGAAGCGAGGTTAAATCTCTTAATTTATTAATATTTTGGTTGTCTAATCTAAGTTAATTCTAATCTAAGTCAAAACTATGCTAATCCTATGTTAGTTCTAATCCTAATTCTAACAGGTAAAGGGGGTTTTCAGCCTGAGAGACTGGCACGGGTTTGGTGGTGACTACAATCAATTCAAGACACTTTAACGCATGCAAGAAAACTAATAGAAGATAAAAGAGCGGTTAACCCTTATAATAGAAAACTGTATTAGCCATCATTAATCCGATTATAAGTTGGTTTGTTTATTCAGTGCAATGATTACTTATCTTGAAGTGGTATATCATTCTTAGACTTAGGCAGGACTTCATCCTAAGACCTAAACACATTAATTCTATCATAATTAAAGCATCGCATAAAGCATCCTTATTTATATTGATTATAATTCATCTAGATGACGACATGGTGTATGTCAAACGAACCCTAGCTTACAGAGACTTTACCCACTTACTGCTTAACGGTAACTTGTGTTAGGTGGTAGTCCATAATCCAAACTATACCATCGATCAGAACATTATTAGTTAGTACTAAGCCACCACCTACAATGGTACAACCAGTTCAATCAGGCAAGCAGGATGTTATTAGTGATCCTATTTGTTCCACCTATACGCATTACTATATGGAGAGCTATCCAGACTCTTAGCCTACGCCCAAACAACTTCGAAGTTGCAGCGCATTAAATATGTAGGACTAGACCCATTGAAATGATAGGTCGCATACTTAAGCACGTAAACAAGTATCATGTGATAATCTTAATCAATAATTCAACTATAAATTAAGAAATCGAGATATAAACAAAACCAAATATTTAGATCTTCATAATAATGGCTAATACCCAAAGGTATTAGCCTTCAAACATCATAATTAATACAAGAGTAATGGCTTAGCCAAGGTAAACTAACCGAGTTAATGAATGATACCAAAATTTGAATGATTAAAAAAGTATAAGAAATTACACGTTGTCTCCTATGGATTGGAATGCGTTGCAAGACCTCTTATACTCTTTTTCTCCTTTGA
>BQNB010121284.1:1322-20486 GCA_026074375.1 Tanacetum coccineum
ATGCGTTTAATTGTGACAGAATTAGCGTGTCTAGGTTTTAAGAAGAAGTACCGCCTAAATCTAGAAATGATATGCCGCCTCGAGATAAGCACTCATTGCACTAAATAAACAAACCTGCATTTTATCAGATTATTCATGGCTGATATGTTTTCCTTACATTAGTGTTTGATCGCTCCTCTATCTTGTTCATTTTCTTGTGTGTGTTTATTGCTTTACTTGTCATCAAAACCCTAGGTTAGATATCAAAACCGTGCCAGTCTCTCAGGGTGAAACCCTCTTTATCATTAGATTAGGTCTAACTTAGGTCTTGCATAAATTAGATTAGTTTAGTACTAACATAGATAACTAAAATACTGATAGAATTAAGAATTAACGCTCTCGCTCTTAGTGATCAAAACCTTACTTACCACGAAACTCCATATGATCGGGTACACTACCCGTTAAAGTGTTGTTTTAGGTAAAGTCGGCAAAATATAAATGTAAAACTTGAATAACTAAAATAACAACCTCATAAGGACACAATCAGACATATTGGGAATTTCTTGGAGTAGGGACCATGTTCAATATCTTCCAAAATATTTTATTATTATATCTTGGATACGGCATATAGAAGTCTTCTGGATACGACGTATAGGTCTTCGTGGTTTCTTGTGAAGTGCAGGCACATATACGTCGTATCTTCCTTGATGGATACAGTGTATTGGATGTCAGAACAGTATTCTTCAGATTTCTTCGTTTAAGCTCCAGAATGTGTGCCTTTTTGCTAATCTTCACAAAGTACTCCATAATTACTACAATTCTTAAATATAAACGATTAAGTATCAATTCTTGCAATAATTATACAAAATAGGTAATTTATATGGGATAAATGATGCTATAAAAGTGACGTTATTTGATGTCATCAGTAGGCTAAGGCAAAATGGTGTAGCGACACATATGATATTGGGTTGAAACAAAGGATTGGCTAAACAAGGTGATCTAGGGGTATCTTGCACTAAAAATGAGTGCAACAAAAGGGTTTTTATCACGAGGGTCGACAAGTCAGTGTAACAAGTTAATAAACGCACACAATATAACACATATGGGCTATTTGGGTTAAATCCTAAATGTTTCCTTCTTGAACCATCTATTCTTGCTAATCAATTATGTCTTGAAATGATGTACATGCCAAGTTCTAAAGTCTATAATACTACCGGCACACTTATAATTTTGGTGGATTTTTATATAATAGATGAAAATGGAATCATCAGGCTGAACCTCACCAATAGAAATAAAGTGTAAATGTGCATTCGGCAAAGATTTAATCTAGTTCAGTACAAAAAACATGTCAAAATATTTAAAAATTGGCACCATTTTTCAAAGAAAACTAGAAGATCAAAGGCAAATATAGGTCAAGTGGTAATTCTACTCCCATCCTCACACTTGGTTTGTACAATGTCTCTATTGTACAATAAAGGAAATGAAAAATAAAAAATAAGAGTAGAATTAGAACAAGAAACTCCCTTGAGTCTTGCTCTAAACTTCAAATGATGGCAGTAAGGGATGAATTTCCGTCAAGCGCCTCCTGAGCAACCTTGTTTCCCCAGAAATCACTAAACAAACCTAAATGCATTAAATGTTTAAAATGAAATATACAAGAAAACTAACTCACTTTCGTAGGAATTACTATTGCATTTAGCGTATGCAAAAAGGCTTTTCAACCACTTGGTAGCCCAAGTAGACGAGTGAAGTCTCGTGAGGGTTTTCAAAGAACACGACCATAAAGTTCATTTAAAATATACATAGTTTTGTAGATGTTTCAAACTAATTTCAAGTTTTTACACGAAGAGGGTACGGCGTAACCTAGAGAGTTATGTCGTAACCATATGGTTTAATTAAAAATTTGAAGGACTAGTTACGGCGTAATTAAGGATCAGGTTACGCCGTAGCTTCAATGATTATGGCATAACTGTAATGATTACGCCGTAAATGCTACCTGTAGCAACATTTTAACCACAGGATTATGAGTCGAGATGACCTTAAATTCAACTTCTTTGCTATAAAAGCCTTCAAAATAAAGTGAGAAATATACAAGCCAACTAATATGCGAAATTTAAATGATGACGGGTCGTCTCCCGAAAAACGCTTTTGTTTATTAACGAGTCTTTAAGTTAGACTCGCGCCCACTCTATGTTGCTCCTTGGGCACTCCCTTCTACTCCCAACTCATCCATTATTATAGCACGAATAGTGGCAACATTGGCGCGAGTTCAAGGTATTTCGTCGATCCTTAAATTTTTTGTTTTCGTATAGGTTTTGTCTGGGCCAATATTGTATCTAGTAACTTCGCCCCTTTCGATTAAAACTGGGGGTGGTCTCCTATAAGTTATTCTAAGAAAGTTGCATTTTCTTTTGTTGCCGGGGCCAGTGAATCCGTTGTAGAGATTTGGTTTGAAATAATCGATCATTCCTTTCCGATCGTCCATGTCATTGCTTGTACTACTAAACCAAGTTTCATCCATATTATCTAGAATAATTTCTAACACCGTGTTAGTTTTTAATTCCTTATGATCCTCCTTTTCTTCTCCCTCATTAAAAATTTCCCTCTACTAATCCTTAAGGATTCTATCTTTGGTCATTTTACAAACTCTCGAATCTAAGCCGTACCCAGTTATTGAAGCGTAATTTCCTTCCATTCCAAAATCCACCTCGTATTCATTGTCTTTCGAACACTCTAATAAAGTTTTTCTACGTCATTAGTAAGCGCCTCCTCACAAATGGTCATATGATATGGTATCAACAATGAGGCCTGATACTACCATACACCTTCCTTTTCCTGTATTCTTTTCGCACCAATGCAAACTCCTTCCTGCAGAGGTTATAGAAAACGATGCTGCTCCAGCATTGTCTCCTTTACTGTCTCAAATTCCCTCTGACATTTCTTGATCAATATTTTCTATCCTTATATATCATTCTTCAATGTCATAGTAAAGATATCCATTCGATATCCAATAAATTAGTCAACCACAAGACTCAAATCGTCATCTCCCATGTAATTTGCTTTTGATTGCTTTCGAACAGATTCAAAACATATGGTAGTAAACTACTTCTCGATTTTGAAATATACTTTTTCATTTCGCTACCTCTAGCGAAATAGGACTTCTCTCAAAAATTCTACCTTACGCATGGGTTTGTGTCTAGGAAGAATTCTCCTTAGAATAAAGCCATTATCTATATCTTAATTATACATTATGAAAATACCTAGTGAAAATGAACTTGTTGATTTTTTATTACAAATTTCTACTATTCCGTTTAGCGGAATACTTTTTTGTATTAATCCGCTTTTCTACACCATGTTATTTGGCTCAAGTTTTCCCATGCCTAAGACGTTTTGTACATAGAAAATGCATAATGCTTATTGCCCTAGCACCTAAATCTCCAATGTGTGTGTAAAATCTAACTCCAAAGAACAAGTAAAATGAAACTTCCTGGTATCGATGCTCTTTAGAGGTAAGTTATTCTGAAGAGAGCGGAGCACCTGTTATTTTATCTTAACTTCATCATTTTCATTAGTTTTTGGTTTATTAGTTACCAATTTTTTTAAGTGTTGAGCGTAGTTGTCAGATTGCCTAATTTCTTTTAGGAGAGGACATTTTATCCTAATTTTTTTAGGCTCTCCATAGTTTCACAAACCAATGCCTCTTCGGCGTGTTGCTTTAGACGTCTAGGGAATGGAATTGGTGGTTCGTAGGGTTCAACAAAGTAGCATACATTCTGTTTTTCAACTTGAGGGGCTTGCTTTATATTAGGAGTGATGTCGACCCTTGTTACCTCTTTATCGATTTCTACCATTTCATTTTCTTTTGTTTCATTATCTAAAAATCCTGAGTTAGCAGAAAAATATTCAATTTCCTCGGGCGAGTAATGGAAAGGTGTGTATAAGGGTGCCCCATCTTCCATATAGATGGCCTTACATTCCTTGAATTTTTCCTTGTTCGTTCTCCCTTTAACCTCTTTGGTAATCCTAGCCCTTCGGACTCTTCCTTAATCACCTTCATCTTATGCTACTAAAAAGAACCAGAAAATTATCAGTAGAACCAGTTTGGAAAAAGGGATATAGAAAAATTAAATAGGAAATCCGAATACGAAAAACTTAACTCAGCTTCTGTATCAGATCATCGATACACTGTATTCAATTGATTTAATGCGCCATATTAATCTGTTGAATACAAATACGATGTATCTGTGTCGAAAGGTTAATACGCCATATCCAATAGTTAGAATACGCTGTATTGGTCAGTCGACCAGAACAGTAACAAGTAAAAACAATGCAGAAAATTAAACACACATAATATGTAAACTAATCTAAGTTAAACTAAACAAAAAATACTAATAAATAATAATTAAACAATTTCACTCTCCAGCAACAGCGCCAAAAACTTAATGTGTCATTGTGTGTAGGTATTTTATGTATCAAGTTTTACTATTAATATTTTGCCAACTTTACCTAAAAACAGCACTAACGAGCAGTGTACCCAATCAGTTATAGCTTAGTTGGTAAGTAGGGTGTCGATCACTAAGAGCGAGAAAGTTAATACTTAATTATCAGTATTTTAGTTATCTAATTGAATCCTGAGTTATTCTAAGTTAGTCCTAAGTTAATCCTAAACTAATGGTAAAAGAGGGGTTTTCTGCCTGAGAGACTGGCATGAGTTTTGGTTATCTAACCTAGGGTTTTAATGACAAGTAAAACAATAAACACACACAAGAAGATAAATAAACGATAGAGAAGTGGTCAAGCACTAATGTAAGGTAAACATATCAGCTATGAATAATCGGATAAAATGTAGGTTTTTTCTAAGGTGCAATGATTGTATTACTATGTTGGTGTTATATCATTCGCAAGGTTTAGGCGGGACTTCTTCCTTAATGTTATTCAATTAATCCTGTCACAATTAATGAATGTCTCATAAGCATACATCAGTTAATTATAATATATCTTAGGAATCCAATATCGGTGAATATTAAACCCTAGCTCATCAAGACTTTACCCATTTATGTTCAATCGAATTATATATGCTGGTAGTCTGCGGTCAGTAGTGCTCCAAGCAAGGTCGTAGGATGCATTTGTAAATCCTAAGTCACCACTTAGCTATACCACCCTTTATAACCAGGGGAGACACTAGCGAGTTAAATTTGAAAATTCTATGATTCCAGAGTCACATATAACCTATATGTAGTTCTATCCCGAACTCTACCCTACTTGGTCCATAGAGCTATATCCAGTTGAATGATAGATTAAATGCATAATCAAACATAAACAAGTATCATGTGATAAACATAATTAACATGCAACAAGTAACAAACAATCTAGATAGACAACCCAAACATTAAATCTTCATAAACATGGCTTATACCTAAAGGTATCAGCCAATAGTCATTGTAAAATTACACACGATTTCATATAGGAACGATTAAAGTAAAGACACGTTAACCGAACGCGTATTGGGTTGTGCGAAGATTACAAGAGTTTTCCTATAATCTTGAGGCTTTTTACTGACCTTCTATGCTCTTTTATATGTCTGCTAGTCCTTGGTAGTTTAGGGCTTCACTTGCATACTAAAACTCGTTTTATAGTTCGGTATTTATAGAGTCTGGAATTAGGTTGATACGCCATATTAAAGAGCTCAATACGACGTATTGGAGTTTCTTGGAGTGGGGACCATGATACATATCTTCCAGAATCTTTCATAAAATGCCAGTGAATATGGCGTATGAATCTTCATGGATACGGCGTATTGCTCTTCAAGTCTTTGTGGTTTCTTGTGAAGTTCAGGCGCAGATACGCTGTAGATTCTTGATTTCTTCGTTTAAGCTCCAAAATGCGTGCCTTTTAGTTAAACTTCACCAATTGCTTGATATTTACTGCAAATAACAAATATAAGCAATTAAGTACCAATTCATGCATAAAATAATATAGAATGAGCAGTTTAGCTGGGATAAATGATGCTATAAAATAGATGTTATTTGATGTCATCAGATTCCATAAGGCGGATCTAGCTAAACCAAAGATGAATCTAGAACGTAGGGTCTGTCGATCCGTAGAGGTACCAAATTTGGGCAAGGATCATTTTCCCATTATTGGGAAATGGTGTTGATATTAGATTATTAAGAGAAGCTTATATAAGTTATAAGGGTTCTCGGTTTGAGTTTTCAGAAATGACATCCAAGTCTTGCTTATCAAGTTAGAGTACTTATGAGTTTCCCGATGGAAATTTATAAGTCGTCAATCCTACTTGGAGTGTGTTAAGTTTAGCATGTATAATTTGACCATAGCTAATAATACAAACATTTGAACACTTTAGACTCAATGAGACATCTTCATTGCAAGTGTGCGTTGCAATTTGATGACTAATCTTGTTGTCTTGCAATCAACTTCGTGATTTCATGTAATAACCGAGGATGGTTAAACATGTAGAATCGGAAAAATATCTATGGTCATTTGATTGATATTTTCGTGATCTAGATAAATCATAATCTCGATTTCATGTTCATATTCCAAATTTGTAATTATATTGAATAGTGAGATTGATTATCGTCTGAATAATATTTATCTTCATATTTGAAATCCTCTTACGATAACTTATTTAAAGAAAGTACAATAATGGTTTGTGGAATATATTTAATTATTCCTAGTCCTAACCTTAGATGGTTAAAAGCTTCTCATTTGGTGAAGAAGAAGTATTATGCTTATTTGGTAAAGTAAGAGAAAGTTTTAATGAGAAGAGAGTTTGAGTTTGAGTTGTGCTTTTGAATTGTTTGAGAAAAGTTACATATGTTTTGCATTTTCTCATGTTTGGCTTTTCGGAGATGACGACTTTACCAAGTGCATTGCAAGGTAAATTACTTGAATATTTTAGATAAAACATTCAAGCCGTCAATCCTACTTCATTGTGTATTTTATGCATATATTTGCCAAATATTTGGAACACAACTATTAGACAAGTAGACTCAATATGACATCATTTACACAAGTGTGAGTTATGATCCGATGCATATTCTTATCGTCTTTGAAAAGGATGTCGTTATTTTCATATCAAATGAGTGTGATTAAGTATGTAGGTTTCAAATAATATCTCTTGTTACATTTTGATATAATCTCAAAGCTAGACAAATAAGAATCTGATTTCTTGTCCATACTCGAAAACTTGTCAATTAGATTCGATAATAATATCAATCATAATTTGAATAATGAGTTTATATATATTCAAAATCTTTCTTGACCGTCACGAACACTCTTTTAAAAGAAAACAAATAAAGATTTTCATATTATGTTCCATTAATCCTAAGACTACTTGTAAGGTGAGGTTGATGAATAATGACAAGTTAATTTCTTACTTCAAGATTGTCATATAATTTACTTGTGCGAAAAAACTATTTGTTGTTACACATAGTATGAATAGTTTTTTGACATCTTGTGAGTAAATAAATGATTTTCTAACCATTTCTACACAACACATATCTTTAGTAAAATCCTATATGTTTATAAAAAGAATATAATTATGTGTGTGTGTTAGAAAAATGCAAGCACAAGCAAAGTTTAAATTTTTTTTACTTAAATACTAATGTATTAATACAATCTTTTCTTTTGTTTAACCAACCTAAGGTCAAACAAGGCAAGATGATAAAAATATTTAGACATCTTGTTGGAAGAGAGTTAACGTGTTGGAAATATTTTGGTGAATGGTTTTAACGTGTGATCTTATGATAATATTTTTCCACACACTTAACAAACTATTGAACTCTCATTCCTAAATGGGTTGCTACACTCAAAAACATCTACAAGATGTTTATGTAACACTTGTAAATATAGTGATCTATGCCTATATGCAATGCACAAACAATTTTGCAACGTAATGCAAGAAATCTAGCGTAATTCTTATTAGACATAATCCGAAAAACTAGTAACATACAAATAGCATACATGACACACATGTTTAGATATATAATTAGCTCAATTACAAATAGTAATTATTACTTAATAATATCTATTAACCAAGTTGAAACAAAAGTAAACACGCAGTGGGTTACTATACTTAAAATGATCTCCAAGATGTTTATGTAATCACATTGTAAATATAGTGATTTATGCCCTAAATGCAAAAAGCACACACTCTAACAACAAATAAATAGTGTACATGGAATATGTGTTTAGATATATAAGTAGCTCAATTACAAGTAGCAATGCTCACTTAATAATATCTAGTAACAAAAATTAGAAAACACACATAATCATTTAGCATACACATAAAGATATTCGTCGTCGTTTTGTGTATTAGATACAACGATGTATACTTAGCTCGATTTTATTTAAAAATAAAATGGTGTCCTCTCCATTTCCAAAATTAATTAAGATCAATATTTTGAAAATATAAATACATTATTTTTCAAAGATACATCAACTAGAAATGCCCGACTCAAAGAAAACATAAAATACAAGTTTACATTAAAACAAAACTCAATGTTTTGAACACTATGTAGTAATTTGCATTTCTGACTTACTTAAGTTTGGAAATATTTTTAAATGAAAGTAGACTCAATTACCTTTAAAATGACGGGTGGCACAGGTTTTTTCAGGTAAAGGGTTTCCCAGGTTAATTTTATTACTCCAAAAAGCAATGAAGTACAATGGATGAGGGTGAATCCTACATCTCCACCTATTACATAGGCAACTACTTTCTTAAAGGAAGGTACACAAAATGACTAGACTATAAATGCAAAAAATAAACTATTTCTTCTTGCGACCTCGCACTTTATATCCAAGTTATCGCATATAGCTTGAATCTTGTCAGGAATTTCCTGCCCTTCATACATATCATCATCGTACGGGTCATAGTCGTAATCACCATTCTCATAAGTATCTCTCCATTGTTCCAACAAACTAGTATTACCAAAACCAAACTTCTCTGAGGCCATGGAGCGAGCCATATCATTATCAACTGATGCAACTTCATCCTCACTATCATGATCACCCGGATAATCAACCTTTCTCATAGGTTCTCCCTCATCATCCACAAGAGTAACTTTCCCATCAATAATTAGTTTTTCAACTTTCTAATTTTATCAACAATAAGAGTAGTACTGGTACTACTACTTTCCACATTCCAAAACGAATATCCACTAGAGTTGGGCTCTTTACTAACCAAATTTGAAGTCCCCCCATTGGTACCCAAATCCACATCATTTTCACCCGAGATAAGCACATCAAATGTATTTGAATTACTAACCATTTTGGTAGACTCCACATCATTCTTCTTGTTTCCATTAGTATCGGCAGTAGGCTTTTTAGAAACAAGTCTATCCTCTTTTACGGGTGGCACGACTTCTACGGACTTACGGTTGATTTTATATGAATTTTTGAAGTTTGCAAATTCTGACGTAGCAGACAGACGGCCCCCGGAAAGGTGACTGCTCCCAGATATATTAGCGGTCTGTCCTAGCATTTAGGGGACCGCCACTAGTGACCCAAAACATGTTTATTTGTATAAAATCATTTAGTGACTTAATGGAAGGACAAAGAACTTCAGAAAGTTGTTCCAGCACATAAAATACGTGTTTTAGACACCATTTCTACTCTAACGACTAAAAAATATATTGACATTTCTAAACTCTTTTTAGAAGATTTTCCTTCAAGCTATTATACAAAGTATATCTAACAACAAAATTATTACGAATCAAGCAACAAAACACTTTTCATATGTAATCCCCCTTCATGGGTAATTTGATACATGGATCGTACTCTATTTTAAAAACCATTTGTTTGAAAAACTAGAGCGACGTGGCTCCTGATACCAATTGTGGAATACGTAGAGGGGGTGAATACGTTTCTGATTAAAAACTCCTTTAAAACTTTAAAATCTTTTGTATCAATTACCCGATCAAGTTTGACACAATATGAGAAGTGTCAATAATTAGTTTATAATAGCTAACGCATATTCTAAAAATACAACCACGCTCACAATATTTACTACAAAGAACTACACAACCATAAGTAACATGATATACTTAACAATATACACAATCAAGAGCACAATGCAAGTATAAAAGTAAAGCGATAAATGTAAAGAAATAAGTAAAGCGAAAGGTAAAAGAAAATGCAAACCGAACACGGTGATTTATAGTGGTTTGGTCACAAAGCTCCTCTTCGGCCTACTCTACTCCCTGAGTATCCAACTCGAGAGTTACTTCACTAATCAACAAGCTCCCTTTTTTACGAAGAAAACCTTATAACGTTGCTTACATTATTTTCCGACACTAAGATAGATGTCGAGTCCTTCTTCAGGTACAACCAAACCCGCTTTGTTTTGTGGCCCTACATAACAAACCTTGTGTTTTATGGCCTAAACACATAAACCGCGTCGCTTACATTATTTTTTGACACTAAGCTAAATGTCAAGTCCTAATCTTAGCTAGAACCAATCTACCACATCACCAATGTATTTTGAGGCCTAAAATACTAACCAACACACAAACATTACTTTTGGATTTATACACTATCCGGATCTACACAAATACACAAGAATTACAATATAGAAATCGAATCTACCCTATGACATACAAGTGATCAAATGTAATAACTTCTATGCAACCCAATCTACTACATGATATACAAGTAATCAAGGATGATCACTTCCATGTAGAGACATCCTATATTGTACTACATACCCTTTGGTATTTGTGGAACTAACATAGAGTGTAACTATGATCCATGCCTTATGCTAGAACCATGATCAAAGATAAAGAAAGAAAACTCTATGTATATGTGTGTTGGTGTCGTGTATTTTCATCAAGATGAGAGGGGAGGACTTTGCTTGGATATTTATAGAGAAGCCATTACTTAGCGAAGTCTCTTTTGTCTAATGGATAAAATGGTGATTGGATAAAAGGGTGTTTGGATAAAAAGGTGTTTGTACAAAAGCATGCACCTACTAGTTTCCATCCATCGTCTAGAAGCTTAATTCAAACTTGAGTTTACTAGTTTCCCTCCATCTTCTAAAAGCTTTGATTGGTCCTTAATAGGCCTTAGTGGGCCGAACTCTGTTGGGCCTTAATGGGCTAGCCCTTTTGCTTGGCCCGATCCAACTAGTGAAACCCATATGAGTAAGAGTCTCGGGATGTCAAGATCGAGTTGATAAATGTATACTTTTGGTGGATAAGGATTGTGAGATATCCGTGAGTTGACGTATACATATACGATTAACTTATGAACTTTACGTTATGTTTACATGTTTGTCGTCACCAAAACATAAAGAGAATGTATAGATTAAATATTGTAATATTTGTACTAACACTTAGCTTGGGTGTACGTACCTGGAGGTTGCGAGCCAAATATCTTTGTCTTGCCCGAGCCGGCTAACTGCCTGCCCACCCCGGGTATGTGACCCCACTGCTTGCCTTTATCACCTTAGCAAGTATCTCTTGCTCGGTGTAGGGTACCCCGGTAGGCGTATTGACTCTGAGATTTCGTCGTTTGATCATTTCTTCCTATGTAGTTACAAATAAACAAGAAAAATAATATAATTGTTAGGTTACTACATTATGTATCAATAAATCATTAAAATGTGTGTTTGAAAAAAACAATACTTACTAATTATAGGCGGTCTTCGTCCTGCACTCATACGTCTTCATGAGTATGCAGGTCGTAGAAGCTGGATATGAGGGACATGTATTGATGGCTCTCATCGGTCTCAAACTGTATATACACATGTATATAAGATGAAGCAAATTAAAAAAGACAAATTAAACACCATGTATATAATGAACTATATGTAAAATATTTATAATGTATCTTATGTATTGATGCCGAGAGACGGCCAATGAGCGGTATCGTTATACATGAGATGTTATACAGATGAGTTAAGATTGTATCATTATACATGAGATGTTAAACGAATGAGTCAAGATGGTATCGTTATACATGAGATGTTAAACGAATGAGTCGAGATGGTATCATTATGCATGAGATGTTAAACAGATGAGTCGAGGTAATATCGTTATATATGAGATGTTAAACGGATGAGTCGAGATGGTATCGTTATATATGAGATGTTAAACAGATGAGTCAAGATGATATCGTTATACATTAGATGTTAAACGGATGAGTCAAGATGGTATCGTTATACATGGTATTTTAAACGGATGAGCCGAGATGGTATCTTTATACATGAGATGTTAAACAGATGAGTCAATATGGTATTGATATGCATCAGAAGTTAAACATATAAGTCGAGATGGTATCGGTATACATGAGATGTTATAAAACGGATGAGTCGAGGTGATATCTTTATACAAGACATGTTAAACGGATGATTCGAGATGGTATTGACATACATGCGATGTTAAACGAATGAGTCAAGATGGTATCGTTATACATGAGATGTTAAACGGATAAGTCGAGGTGATATCGTTATAAATGAGATGTTAAACGGATGAGTCGAGATGGTATCATTATACATGAGATGTTAAACGGATGAGTTGAGATGGTATCGTGATACATCAGATGTTAAACGAATGAGTCGAGATGGTATCATTATACATGAGATGTTAAACGAATGAGTCGAGGTGATATCGTTATACATGGGATGTTAAACGAATGAGTCGAGATGGTATCATTATACATGAGATGTTAACCAGATAAGTCAAGATGGTATTGTAATACATCAGATGTTAAACAGATGAGTCGAGATGATATCGTTATACATCAGATGTTAAACAGATGAGTCGAGGTGATATCGTTATACATGAGATGTTAAACGAATGGGGTTGAGATGGTATCATTATACATGAGATGTTAAACGGATGAGTAGAGATGGTATTGTTATACATCATATGTTAAATGTATGAGTCGAGATGGTATCGTTATACAACAAATTTGGCACCAAAAGTTCCCGCCACTTTTTATGGACACCTAGTTAACTCTTATCCTTACAAAATTGGCGCCAAAAGCTCTCTTTTTTACCATAAAATTAGATTTGGTATATTCTTATCCTCATAACCACCAATAAATCACACACTCTTATAATCACAACCACCAATAGATCACACACTCTTATAATCACAACCACCAACATACACATTGTTATTATAAAGATGGTGCCACATAAAGCTTTTGCGTGTCCTTGTGAACGAGGAAATGTAGTTCTATGAGAATCGCATCAACCTCACACCCGTGGTAAATATACTATGCATGTCCTTTATCAAAGGTGAACAATTACATGTTTTTTATATATGTAATATATAAATAATTTCGTTAGTTGTTAAAAATAATTTTCTTTACTCTTTAATAGCCTTGGGAAAACGATCATGGATGTAAATTTTTTAATAGAAAGAGAAACGACTCCATCTACTGGCCGATTCTCTTAGAGATTCAACGCCTCCAAGTTATTCTCTAAGACCTTCAATGCCTCCAAGTTATTCCCCAGAAGCTTCTAGGAATGAAGAGTGCTCAAACTACAAGTTCTTGATTAAAATGATTAAGGTACTCGAGGAAAATCTAGAATTGGAAATGCATCCCGAGAACCAGACACTTGATTCAACTGAACTACTTTACGAGCTTTATAATGACATGAGAAACTTGGTTTGCAGTAGTTTTTCATTTAGTCAAAGAAATTTAACATTTGGAATGTAATTCATATGCTTTAATGTTTAAACTTTTATCAATTTGTAATGTAATTCGTATGCTTTAATGTTTGAACATTTATCGATTTGTAATGTAATTTGTATGTTTTACTTCTTTGTTTGTTTAAGACCGCGCAACGTATGTAGTGCAACAACATTAATAGTAGTTTTGAAAGCTTCTGAAGCGCCTAAAAAGTTTGAAAATGACAAGTGGCATGACTTTATAGTTTAACACCATTCGGTTTGACTATATACCAATTATTTTAGTTATTTTATCTTGGGAAAGCTAGATGACACATCACCCACACCCGTGTAATTACTGCTAATCACACGTAAAGGACGGTCAAAGTTGGTCAAACTTAATCCCGAGGACATGTCTTTGGGAAAGCTCAATGACACGTCACCCACCCCCGCGTAATTACTGGTAATCAAAATTTTATCACAGTCAACGTTGGTCAAAAAATTTCCAAGGGCATGTCCTCGGGAAAACGTTGGCAGGAAACCTCACCCCCAAAAATTCTAAAGCTTATTTGGTTAATTTTTTGGTCAAAGATAACCAATTGTTTCCCGAGAACATGTCATCGGGAAAACTTTTGGTCAAACTTTCACCCATGTTTGACCAAAGTCAAAGACTAAAACTCGTTTTTGTTTTGTTTTGTGGGTTTGCGACACAGTCTGTCTCAAGGAATTCCCCGTCGTCGGTTTCACTTGTTCTTGTAATGACACAGAAAACTGCTTGTATGTTTTTAAACGCGGTCGTGCGTTTTTGTTATTTCTTAATTCTTTTGTTAAGCTTTGTTGTGTAAAGGAGTGGAAGGGTTAGCTAATTATTTACACGAATACACTTTGGTTTGGTTGCTAAGCCAAGACTCGGACAAAGATATACAAACTCTACACAACTCTACATCAATCTCTTTTTTAATCACATAATACATCACATGGGGTTTATAATACGTACCCCTACACTTGAGCTTTTACATGCTCAATATTTACAATCTAACTAACGACCCGTATTGAGGTGGATCAAAATAACATGGAGATCATTTGACAAACATATGGGGGTATTAACTTAACTTTTCTTCCCCATTCTTTCGCGAAATAAATACTACCATGAATCCCAATTGTACCAAAATTGTATTTACAAGGATAAGGACTTAGCAACCGTGTACTCAAATAATTAACTTGGGTTATCATAATAATGTACTAAAAGTGAGTACATACAAGGTAGGCTAAGGCTTTTTGGGTGTAACGATTGGTTTAAAGGGTGACAATGCTCTTCATTAATAATCTGGAATTCACCAAAAAATTACGAGAACCGTGAAAAAGGATAGGCTTGAAGGGTTGTACTAGGGGTATCCTGGGGTATCCTGCACTAATAATGAGTGCAAGGCAAGGGTGTGGGATAGTTATATGATCGGTGTGACTATCATAACAATTACAGGTTTAAAACATGGGTTAATCTTGTAGAATCTCTTAACACAAGTATGGATTGATTCACTTAGAAGTTTTTGAGAGAGAAAGAGATAGTTGGATGAACACTTAGAGAGATAAAGAAAGATAATCTTATCTTAGTAAAAAATGTGACAAATGAACAACCAACACCCTCTTCATGTGTAGAGAGGGTTTATATATGCCTTACTTGGCCGACCATGGACCCTAAGTGGGCTTGTCCATGGGGCTTTGGTTCGGTTAGCTTTCTAACTTAACTTAACAACTTACTACAAGCTATGACTAATTATATTGGTAGTGACCGACACTTTTTTGTATTTCTAACAATCTCCCCCTAAGGGAGGTCGCTCCAATTTACAAAAAATTAGACTTAGTATACTATGCTTTCACTTTGGTCTTGAGCTCGTAGTCTTCAACTTCAATCATTAACTTCTGATTTGATGTAGTGATCATTGACTTTGGATTTGAGCTAGTTCTTTTGTCTTGACATGAATGTGATCTTTGAGCTTCTTGAAATCATCAACCAAGAACAATCTCGTTTTGCCATCTTGTAAACCTTGCCTTCTCGTAAACTTGTGACTTCTGGACCGACATGCTCATACCTTTCTTGATTTGATAAACTTGAAAAGCTTTAATAATGCATCTTTCTTGAATTTCTTTAACTTTAACACTTTGTCGCTTTAAGAAGGACGTACGGTATCAGAGTAGCGGAAGTCTTGAAACATGTACTTGAGCTTTCATGATGTCTTTATATTAGTCGGTCGGGTATGAGCATGTGACAATGAATCTTTGTGAGTCAGCTGGAATCAGGTACCTTCTGTAGAATACAAGTAATCTTTAATATATGAACCAAGAACTAAAGAGAGAAAGTAGGAGGAAGGATGCATTTTCTAGTGAGAGAAAGTAGAGAACATGAAATGATATATGTGTAAATGTGAAACATACAACCAACCAACCACCTCTCCAAGGCATAGAGAGGTGTATTTATAGTCCAAAGGTGGTTGGCCATAGGCCTTGTGAGGCTTTCCATGGGCCTTTAGGCCATATTAGCTTATAATCTAAACATTGACTAACTACGGGCTTTGACTAGTTAATATTAGAAGTGACCAAGACTTTTCTTGTTCCTAACAATCTCCCCCTAAGGGAGGTCACTCCAATTTACAAACACTTAAACTTAGCATACTATGCTTCGACTTTAGTCTTGTGCTCGTAGTCTTTAACTTTAATCATTAACTTGTGATTTGATGTAGTGATCATAGACTTTAGGTCTTGAGCTTGTTCCTTATCTTGTCTTGAATGTGATCTTTGAACACCTTGAGATCGTCAACCAGGCATAATCTCGTTTTGCCATCTTGTAACTTTGTCCATCTTGTGAACTTGTGACTTCTGGACCGACATGCTCATACCTTTCTTGATTTGTTGACTTGAAAAGCTTTAATGGTGCATCTTTCTTGAAATTCTTTAACTTTAACACTTAGTCACTTCAAGAAAGACGTTCAGTATCAGAGTGACGTAAACTTCTTTGAAATTCTTTGACTTTAATACTTCGTCACTTCAAGAAAGACATACGGTATCAGAGTAGCGAAAGTCTTAAAACATGTACTTGAGCTTTCATGATGTCTTTATGTTTGTCGGTTGGGTATGAGCATGTGGCTATGAATCCTGACTCGTCGGGAATCGACTGCACCAATCATCGGGAGTACCTGCAAGTTTAGGTTAGTGATAATCAACAAATATAGACGAAAGTGTCTTTTTCACTTTGTCGAATACGATTGCAATAATCACGGTTACCCGTTGATCATTATAAATACTGCCTGTGATCAGGTATAATTTTGAAGAACCTCCTTGACAGGGTTTCGCAGCCGCACTAGCCGTTCTCATTACCGGAGTGTCTCAAAGCAGACAACACGGTATGAGTGAACCAGCAAGACGAAGTCTCACCGATTGAATAGAAAAATCGATTTGAAAATCAATTGACGTGTCACTTGCTAAAGTGGTTTTGTGACACATCAAGAGTGTTAATCATTTCAAAATTCATTATCAATCGTCAATTCATAACCTGGAACAAGTTTGATTCTTATGGAATCGCACCATCGTTTCTTTCCAGTTGTCACAAGTTTGATTCGTATAGAATCGCACAAGTCACCTACCATGAGCTTGTTTGATGTTGGCTCAAGCAGGATTTCCATCTTCATTGTGAATGATATCACTCGGATGTTCTGGCAAAATCACAAGGATAATGCGTAGGACCCTTTATATATTTCTCGTTATTCACATTGTGTGAGATAGCAAGCATAATTTTGACAAGTGTCCTAATGAGATTTATGGATGATCTCTTTTGGCTCTAGACTCAATAGTGCACTTTGATTTTAGTGATCGGAGGCTGGAGCAGACTGCCACCTTTTCAATATCAACTAACTCGGAGTGAGAAAGTCGATAGAAATGCGTGTAATCTCCGTGAGAAATGAAACAAGAGTCTGTTGAGAGACCTTGAGTGGCTAGGGAGGGTTGTGCTTAGCGTCACTGGGTCCATGACTGTCTTCAATGTCAGACAACACCTTAGTGTTTCCGACAGTTTATGTATTGACCCGGTTTCTGCCTAAGTGTATGGAGGGCTTCTTTCTTTACACCCTTTATCCTTACATTTCTTTTTCATTCTTCAACCCCTTCAATGCTTACCGAGACTTCATAACTAACACCTTGTTGGGTTTATTCTAGTGCTAGCTCCATCTCAGTCGGCACTTTTCCCGATTCTTACTTTTTCTCCTTTTGTATCATACCTAAGGACTTCTACACTAATTAGTGAATATCCTTGGGTAGATCCTTCCGGTTCTGGTTGGATCATGGGATTTGAGTACCTATTCCTAATCGCCTTATAACTCCATAAATTTAAGTACATGGTCGGTCTTTTGGGTATTTCATCACAATCCATCCAAAATCATTAAAAAATTTCAATCAAAGTATTTGATATAAATATCAAAAGATTTACACTTTGAGAGTTTTTCATTATCACTAAAAGCTCCCCTTTAACATGTGCATCGTAATCGTAGTACATGCTAAGTGTGGAGTGCATTGAGTCCATTTTATATGATCACATTTCAATACAAATTAGGTTCAGTTTAATCACATTTTCTCCCCTTATCCAAAATGTTAATCCCTTGATATTTTGGATATCAATTGATTAAACGTACGGGGACAAAATGTTACATAATATTGAACAGGAACATTTTAATGCTCCCCCTCAATTTTTGAGGGTTTATAAGACAGTGTTGAGTATAATAATTTGAAATTTTTTGAATTTACTAAGAAATTCTTGAAAATTTTGTACTCGAGCACTCCTTAATGTCACCTTAATATCTACACTACATATATACAAATTTCACAAGTTAATTATTATGTACAAGGTTTGACCTGATTATGATGAGGACATCATATGGTCCTTTGCAGCAGTCGCAAGTCACCCTCGTACGATCTCCCACCAACGAACTTTTCTAAGCTCCTCATTAACCTTCTTTCTTTCAAAAAGTTGTCAATCTGATCTTTCTCTGTCCAAGCACTCTTCGACATTGCTTTAACTTTCTTTCCAAGTTACAAAGCATCAAACTTTGAGTATGAAACAGATTCAGATACACATGTAACTTAAGCTTGTGTGGTTGGTGATGTTGTCTTAGCTTCCCCTTAAACCAACAATCCTTTCTTGAGTAGATTCATAACTTTCTTGCAAGCCGCATCAAGCAGTCTTGATGTATATATCCCAGATATCCAAAGTACACAATTACCCCTTTCAAGAATTTGATACCGCAACACCAAAGTCAATTAAGTCCCGGATGAGCGCATTTCTCTTTTCAGGATAGTGATGATATAAATTGTAACACTAAAGTCAACTAAGTCCCGGATGTAGACAATTAAATCCTCTAAATAGATTAAATGATACCTCCAAAATCAACTAAGTCTTAGAAGTAAACATTTCTTCTTACATGGTACTGACTATCTAAAGGAATCATCATACCTATGTGCACCTCTTTTATCAAATATTTCTACTTCTTTTAAGAATAAGCTT